>PVIU01002822.1:0-154903 GCA_004026605.1 Ondatra zibethicus
GACAGCTTGAATTTTGCAAGAAAATGGATGGAACTAGAAAGCATTATTTTGAGTGAGGTAACCCAGACACAGAAAGACAATTATCACATGTACTCACTCATAAGTGGTTTTTAAACATAAAACAAAGAAAACCAGCCTACAAACCACAATCCCAGAGAACCTAGACAACAATATGGATACAAGAGAGACTTACATAGATCTAATCTACATGGGAAGTAGAAAGTATGTAAAAAGACAAGATCTCCTAAGTAAATTGGGAGCATGGGGAGGGTTGAAGGAGGGAGGGGAGAGGCAGGGAGGGGAGCATAGAACAATGTAGAGCTCAATAAATATCATGGAGAAAAATAAAAATAAAACATCTCTGCAAAAAAAAAAAAGAAATACATACTCAAAGCTGGACTTGGTAGCACATGCCTATAATTCTAGCACTTGAGAGATAGAGACAGGAAGATCACAGACTCAAGCTCATCTTGAGCTATACAGTGAGTTTGAAACCATCCAAGGATCTATGAGACAAACAAAATAAAACACAAACAACAAAACAAAGAGAAAACAAAGTGAAAAAGAAGGATGTTGCCAAAGCAAAGTCTATAAAGTCTATCATATTAGTCAGCTTTCTGCTCCCCTGACAAAATACCTGAGAGAGTCAATTTAAAAAGATGAAATGTTTCTTATGGTTTATGGCTCCCTAAGGTGTAAGTTAATGACTGGATGGATGGCTTTCCTACTTTTGTGATTGTGATGGACAGATCATCATGGCCAGGGACATGTGATGAAGAAAAGCTGCTCACCTCATGGTGTCCAGGATAAAAATACAGAGGGAAGAGGCCAAGATCCAAAGAGCTCCCACCAAGAACATGCTCCCCAGTAACCTATGTCCTCTCATAAGGCTCATGTGTTTGGTTTCTTCATTACTATGGTTGTAGTAATTGTCTTAGTTACTTTTCTGTTGCTGTGAGAAGACACCATGACCAAGACAATGTATAAAAGAAAGAGTTTATGGGTGGCTTACAGTTTCAGAGGGTGAGGTCATGACTATCCTGGCAGGCAGAATTGAAGCAGACAAGCAGGCATGAGCAGTAGCTGAGAACCTACATATGACCCACAAGCAGGAGGCAGAAAGTGACGTGGGAAGTCCTTCTGTATTTGTGTTGCTTTTATTGGTTAATGAATAAAGAAACTGCTTTGACCTGTGATAGGGTAGAGTAGAGCTAGGTGGGGAGAACTAAACTGAATGCTGGGAGAAAGAAGGCGGAGTCAGGAGAAGCCATGTAGCCCCACTAGAGACAGACACTGGACAGAACCTTGCCTGTAAACCACAGCCACGTGGTGATACACAGATTAATAGAAATGGGTAAATTAAGATGTAAGAGCTAGCCAATAAGAAGCTAGAGCTCATAGACCAAGCAGTGATTTAATTTATACACTTTCTGAGTGGTTATTTTGAGTCTGGGCAGTTGGGAACAAACAAGTGGCCTCCAACAACAAGAAAGGAAGTAGCATTGGCTTTTGAACTCCCACCCTCAGTGACATACCTTTTCTAACAAGGCCACACCTTCTAATCCTTCCCAAAGAGTTTCTACAACTGTGGATTAAACATTCAAACATATGAGTCTATGGGGACAATTTTTGTTCAAACAACCATAGGATTGTCTCAGTATTGTCAAGATGTCACTCTTCTCCCACGTCATATCCCCATTGGTAGATAGATTCAATGAAAGCTCAATCAAGCTTGGAAAACTGTGCTTTGAATATAAGTATCTCCCTTTGTCTATGCATGGCCTATATCTATTCCAGATTTGTTAGAAACTGCTGATATTGCCTCTGGGAAGACAAGCAGGGAAGATATACAGATTTGGTACATTTTTGAATTTTGTGTCATGTACATGTATATAGATGAAAACACTTATATTGTAAAAAATTTAAACTCAATTATACAACTGATAAGGCAGGAAGAGTCTTGCTCCGTGTCGGCTGTACCTGTCGTAGTAGAAAGAGAAGTTCACCAAGATGCTAAGCCTTCATTTTCCTAAGGTGCAGAGGGGTTTGGCTTTCTTGGAAAAGACTGAACCCAGCTAGCTGACTCCAGTTACTTCACTCACACATATACAAGGCTAACTGGGGCTGGAAAAGATTCCAACTACCAAAGTCATCTTGTTTTGGCTGTCCGTGAGAGCAGATAGCCCATACGAATCTCAGTGCCGTTTTGATTATGGCTAGCCAGGCATGCCAGGAGTGTCTTAGAACCAACGTTGGTACAGCTGCAAGCTCTCACAGAGCACCAAGTGCAGAGTCTCCAGAGAGTCAACCTTTCTTCAAGGTTCAAATGGTCTCAAAACCATTTCTCAGGCTCTATTGATGATCCCAAACAGAGCAAAGGCTTTGCTGAAACATTTCTCTCAAAGCCAGACACAAAGGCCTTCCTGTACATTTCACTTAAAGCTGGACATAGAGGCTAATTTACTTACCTATCACTACAGAGGAGTGAAATCCAGTTCTCTCTCTACCGCTTTACCTCAGGAGGGTGAATAAGGGAAGGACTATATTTTTGTGCCAGGCACTGGGAAGATGGAGAGACTGACGATCTGACTAGGAGGGTCAGGTGAATGAACACTTATACAGACACTTCTGGGAGGGAGGGGATAAAAGTCATAGGAGAGCCATGACTCTTCTCCTTTTGGATAACTGCCTAGAATCTATCCAGTCATGCTTCCAATGCATCAACCAAGAATAGGAACTATTCTTTAAAAAAAACAAAAACAAAAACAAACCAAATTAGAGACTTTGTAAGCAGAAACTTAGGCTTCATATTTTGGAAGGCTTCCAGGAAGTCCTATTAGTAACTCAGATGTGGAGTCAATGTAGAAACACAGATCTTACCTCACAGAGGTAAGAGTTTGTTCCGTAGCCATATATGAGTGACTACAGCCCAGGAACACAGAGTTAGATTGCCCCAAATTCCATGCTTCAATGTGGTAATAGTTTGATGAAGTTTTCATAGTAACAGGATAACTAAAGTCACTTTTAAAAGGCCCTAGTGGAACGCTTATGTTATGATTGTGTGTGGGGGGCGGTGGCTATAGCAAAGTGGGGAACCGGGTGTGGCAGTGTACCCATTTCAGCATTCAGGAGACAGAGGCAGGCAGCTCTGGGAGTTTGTGGTTAGTCTGGTTTCCATAGCGAGTTCCAGGCCAGCAGGGCTAGATAGTGAAAATGTGTCTTGAAAGACAGACAGACAGACGAAACAAAGCAGGGGCACCTCCGCAATGGGCTTCAGGTGCTACCAACAGCATTCTTAACCGTTTGATTTTTAAACTAGTGGACTTTCTGTACATCCCAAAGAATTGGCATCATGGTCACAAATATGTTAGGCCAGGGACAGAAGAGGCCATTAATAGGGCTAGAGATGCCCTAAGGTAAATGAGCTGTGGACTGATAACATTCTAACCCTTCCATATCACTGAATTTCTAACCAGCCCATCACCTCTGCACAATGTGTGGTGGAAAGAGTTGTTCTCTTTTGCCCACAGCAGCTTGTGCTGCCGAGAACCACTGATGATCCATCTGTCATTATCTTCTGTAGCCTCTTTTAGCTGGTGTGGTGGGTTCACAGGATGACGTTGGTGATACATTGGTTCTCAACACAGGGTTCATCTGACCCTTAGGAGGGTAAAAGGTAGAAATTGGCTCAATTTTTAGGAGACGTACAACCCAAATCTAGGAATGATTTCTGGGTTTGAGTGACGAAGCAGTTTTAGTTGCCTGGAGGAGCTTGGAGATCATCTGTCTTCTGATAATGACAGAGAGTAGGGGTTTCTCTTCTGGCAAGGTCATGTGTTTCCTGTTTGACATCTTTTGTTTTTGTTCACGTGGTTTCTTTTGTAGGTTGGGCTCTGGATCAGTTCATGTTCAGGCAGGATAAACAAGATCTGGAGAGCCCCACTGGGTCTTGGGTCACCTTTTGGGTGGCCAAGTCTGTTGTCCTGTTCCCCTGGGTCTCTGGGAATTTCTCCTTTTTGATTTCCTTTCCAACTGAGGGAAGGAGCCCCTCCCCCCTATAGAGGGCACCATGGACATGGACTGTAGCAGGCTCCTATCAACTGTCTGTGTATACAATCTTCACCCCAGCAAAGTGCCTGGGTTAATATCAGATGAAGGCTTGGAGTGTCTCTCGGTAACCTAGCGGGGCTAAAAGAATTCGGGTCCGCCACAAGAACGCACGGGTCTTAAGCTGGGGTGGGTGGTGGGGGGCAGTGGCGGTGTCTCAAATCAGAGAAAGCCACTATTCAATACAGGGGAAACCGGTCAGCGTAGCTGGAGTTTTGTGTTTCAGACAGTCTGAAGCATCATTGAATCACCCAACTCAAAAGAGGGCCAGTTGATTTCACAGGCCGTCTAGAGGTTTTCTGTTTGAGGAACAGACATATCCATCCTTGTCTGTAAAACTCTCCTTTGGGCCACGGCAACTGACTCTCAGCATAGATACTGGCATCGCCATAGCAACAGCAGCAGCCTCTGCTGCAGCCACAGCCACTGCCAGAAGTGGGGCACAGCTTAGCACCTCGGTGAGCTTGTGGGAAGTGATTCCAGAAGCAGCAGGGGGTGGCTGCGGTCCCAGGACAGCTCACTCTCCCTTTTATTTTCCAATCAGCTGTCAGAAACACACAGGGAGACATAGTAAAGACAACTAGGGGTGGCTATCTCACACTCATACACTTGAACAGGTCTGAGGAGTTCAGGGGTGTCTCACACAGATCTTGGACACAGGATCAGCTGGTCTGTCTGGCCTCTTTGTATTCTAAACAGAGGCATCTTAACCAGGCTTACCTCCAGAGGTGACAGGCAAGGTGACTTTTTACTTCTTCGTTTCCTTCTGGGGTGGAAGTGTCACACTCCTCTGAAGGTCTAGACAATGACTGATTAAAGTGAGTCCTGGGGCCCTGGAATATCTCGGGCTGTACACCTCCTAGGAGCCTCTTGACCACCATATCCTACCTGACTCCAGGAGGCTCCAGACCCCTGGTGTCTCAGGATTTGGTCTCTTGGAATCTTGGTGGAATCTCCGGAAATATCATGTGGTATTCACCAGAGAAGACGATTCAGACATGGCTTTGTACCAGCAGAAAGTCTTTTTTAGTTGGCTGGCAACCACACTGGGTGTTTGTGAGCCCACTGCAGGCCTGAGCTTTCCTCAGGGTGACTTTTTAAGCACAAAAACACATCCTGGGTTGACACCCCTCAGTTAGTAAGAACAGTTAGCCAGAACCATAAGCTAAGAAGCACGGTTAGTACATGTAAAGTCTTCCCCAGAACTACAGATGTTGATGGATTAGGTCTTTGTTTTCATCTTGGTGGTGCTATCTGCATGCTGACATACGGCCTGAATGGACTGATACCATGGAGTCAGTTGTGCTAAGTGAGGTCTGGGAGCCTGTTACAAAAGCAGAGGAATCATGAGCCCAGTAGTTTGAGGCTAATATGAACAACATACTGTTGCCTACTCTCTAAATACATACGTACATACTAGTAATAATAAAGATTTGGGGGGCAAGAAGTATTTTTGGAGGTTATCCTCAGAAACGTGGGAATTTAACTACAGGAAAGAAGACAGCTGATAAAAGGCCAGTACAAGGATATATTCCAGAACTGTTTCATCAGGGACTAAAGAGTTAAAGTGTTTTTTAAATTTGTTTTGTTTTTCTTTACTTATGGTTTGTTTGTTTTGACGCAAGGTCGCACTACGTACCCTGAGCTGGCCTGTGACACTGTAGCTCAGCTTGGCCTCCAGCTAGTGACTCTCCTCTTTGAGCATCCCTAGCGCTAGTATTGCAGGTGTGCTTTACCTGGCCTGGCAAGAGGCAAGTCTTTTGTCTGCCTATTCCTGCTCCTCTTTAGATGGGCACAGCTCCCATGGCGCTTCTGTCTGCTCTGTGCTCAAACAGAGAAACCCCTGCAGTCACGGGACACCCACCGACAGGTACGCGAAGACACCTCTGCTAACGCTGACATCTCACAGCTAGAGCTGCTTGTGAACCTCAGGGCGAGGTTAGTGGGT
Organism: Ondatra zibethicus; assembly: GCA_004026605.1. Classification (NCBI taxonomy): domain Eukaryota; kingdom Metazoa; phylum Chordata; class Mammalia; order Rodentia; family Cricetidae; genus Ondatra; species Ondatra zibethicus. The sequence continues at coordinate 6,056 of PVIU01002822.1, forward strand.
AAGACTAAGGCCCCGACTGCATCCATTACAATATTCAATGAGTCAACAAACACTTACCGAATGCCTATAATATACTGGATGCTTTCTCAGATGGGGCAATTTCCCTGAAGCATAAATTTTGATTTTGGCATTCTCCAGATATTCCTCTTGCAATTCAGATGTGCTTCAAACTTGTTACGATATGAGGAGAAATGCAGAGAAACTTGTTTAAGTGAGAGGCGGAAAAACACAGCACAGCCTTAATGTATTCTTTTCAACCAGGCTTGACTGACGCGGTGATTCCCTAACCAGCTTGTTTCTCCTCTTGCTTTCCAGGGTCTAGCGGAGGATGGGTGTGCCGCAGGGCAAGGTGGAGTCCTCTTGTGTGGTGACCCTTCTTCAGTTATGCCTCAATTGGTTTTCCACTTAATCAGCTATTTCAGAAGCTGATTTGACTTCCTATTTCTTCTCTCTTAAACTGACTCAAAAATAACAATGTGCTCTTTCTTCTTATCACCTTGCCTTTTTTTTTTTTCTGTTTTCTACCTGATACTCCAGTGTCAGAATCTTTCCTGTGACACAGCTCATATAGTGTCTATCCCCTTCCCTGGTCCACTGTTATCACAAGAATGACTCTTCCGTGATGGCTCTGGTCTCATGAGATTTGCCACTCTTGCCTTGTAATCATGACATTTGATGCTCTTCTCTGGCTTTCACCGTGAAGGGAGGCGAGTTTTCCCTTAGGCTAGAGGATTGTTAATGATGAAAGTCATATGCCACCCTGGTAGCACTTTAGACAGAGCTCTCCAGAGTCAATGCAGCAATGGAATAATGGTGAAGAAATATTAAGAGTCAATGCTAACTCTGCTTGACTTGATAGCCTTCCTCTGAGGCAAACAAAGATGCCTAAGAAAGATGCATCAGCTAACCCTATAATAGCTCCCTCAATCAAGATATCTCTCTCCTTGCTCTCATCTCTGTTCTTCCTCCACCTCCACTATACCATTCCCTCATGTTCTCCTCCCCCCTCCCCTCCTCCCCTCCTCTTTCCCTTCCACCCTCCCTTCTCCCCCACTCCCCATGCTCCCAATTTTGTCAGGCGATATTGTCTGTTTCCAATTTCCAGGTGGATCTACATATGTTTTTCTTTGGGTTCACTTTATTACTTAGCTTCTCTAGGATCATGAACTATAGGCTCAATGTCCTTTGTTTATAGCAGGTGTCCACTTTTGAGTGAGTACATACCATATTCATCTTTTTGGGTCTGGGTTACCTCACTCAGGATAGTATTTTCTAATTCCATCCATTTGCATGCAAAATTCAAGATGTCATTGTTTTTTCTACCACTGTGTAGTACTCCACAGTGTAAATGTACCACATTTTCCTTATCCATTCTTTGGTTGAGGGGCATCTAGGTTGTTTCCAGGTTCTGGCTATTACAAATAATGCTGCTATGAACATAGTTGAACAAATGCCTTTGTAGTATGATTTGGGTATATGTCCAAGAGTGGTATTGCTGGATCCTGAGGTAGATTGATTCCTAATTTTCTGAGAAACCACCATACTGATTTCCAAAGTAGTTGGACAAGTTTGCACTCCCACCAACAATGGAGGAGTGTTCCCCTTACTCCACATCTTCTCCAGCATAAGCTATCATTAGTGTTTTTGATCTTAGCTATTCTGACAGGTGTAAGATGGTATCTCAGAGTTGTTTTGATTTGCATTTCCCTGATGGCTAAGGATGCTGAACATGACCTTAAGTATCTTTTGGCCACTTGAGATTCTTTTTTTTTTGAGACAGGGTTTCTCTGCAGCTTTGGAGCCAGTCCGGAACCAGCTCATGTAGACCAGGCTGGTCTTGAACTCACAGAGATCTGCCTGCCTCTGCCTCCCGAGTGCTGGGTTTAAAGGCGTGCACCACCACCGCCCGGCAACTTGAGATTCTTCTGTTGAGAATTCTCTGTTTAGTTCTGTACCTCATTTTTTAATTGGGTTATTTAGAATTTTAATGTCTAATTTTCTGAGTTCTTTATATATTTTGGAGATCAGTCCTTTGTCTGATGTGGGGTTGGTGAAGATCTTTTCCCATTCAGTAGTCCACAAGGCTGACTCCAGCTAAGACCCTAGGCAATAGAGGAGATGGGGGCCTGATCTTGATTTGCCCTGTAGTCAGACTGATGAATATATTAAATATCACCATAGAACCTTCATCCAGCAACTGATGGAAACAGAGGCAGAGACCTGCTTCGGAGCACTGGACTGAGTTGCCAAAGTCCAGTGGGAGGAATGAGAATATATGAACAAAGAAGTCAAGACCATGATGGGTTCACCCACTGAAACAGTCTACCTGAGCTAATGGGAGCTTACCAACTCCAGCTGGACTGGGAAGGAACAAGCCTAGGACCAAACTAGTCCCTCTGAATGTGGGTGAAAGTTATATGGCTGGGGCAAACTGAGCGGTCATTGGCAGTGGCACCAGGATTTATCCCTACTGCATGTACTGGCTTTTTGAGAACCTGTTCTCTTTACATGGATACCTTGCTTGACATTGATATAGTAGGGAGTGCCTTGGACCTTCCAAAAAGCAATGTGCCTTACCCTCTCTGAGGATTGGAGGGGGGTGGAGTAGGAGGGTGTGTGAAGGGAATGGGAGGAGAAGAGGGAGTGGGAACTTGGATTGGTATTTTTAAAAAATCTAATAAATTAAAAAAAAAAGAAAGCTACACCAGGAGGAGCAAGCAAGGCTGTGGGCGGTAGCTAGCATGAGCAAAGCCAGCAGCTATAACAACAACAAAAAGATGTTATAATTCTAAACACTGCAAGGCAACTTCCTCCTTAGCCATGGAAGCAGTTGCAGAAAGTAAGGACACATGGGGTCAAAGACATAGAAGCAATCTATCACTCACTGCTGATTATTTTCGCTTTGGGAAACAGTTGTTATATACCATTATATTAGCTGTTGCCGGTGGGGAAAGAGGAAAGGGAGTGGAGATTTGGCATTTTTACGCTCCAGAAAATAGTTCCGGAGATGGGGATATAATTCAGTTGGGAGAACTTGCTGGGCATGTGCAGGGCTAGGGTTCATTCCTGAGTACCACATGAAAACAATACAATTTTAAATGGAAGCTGCAAGAGCACATTATTCTTGGAGGCCTCTTAGCCAGAAGGGAAAGCAAGCAAGAGAATGGCAGCCATGAAAGGATCTAGGGTTGAAAACCTAGCAAGCAAGAGAACACCCCATTCTGAGATACACCAGCAGGTCTCACCCTATCCCCTTCAAGCTCCCTTGCTAAACTGTTAGACTACATCCTAAAGCTAGCCACCAAGGTCTGTTTGGCCTCTTTGTTATACCTGACACATTCCTGAGACTGATCACCAAGGTCCAACTATCAAAACATCAAGGTCCAGCTATGAAAATTCATTATTTGTCTGACCCAATTAAAATACCCCATCAGAACTTACCAGCACATCCTAACTCATTCTAACACAGACCTCTTTTTCCTTTTTAAAATTAACATTTGCAAAGCTATTCGCTGCAGTTTCCGCCTGGTTCAGAGTCAGCCACCTTGTCTCTTTGCCTTGCTTAATAAAGGATCTTCGTGTTTGGTTTGTTCTTGGAAATTGGCGTTTGGGTGAGGTCTATGCCTAATCCAGGGTCCAGAGGGGAGCATCCCGCAGTATGCAGTTCCCTTCAGATACTATCGGGTATTAGAGTATTTTGTTTCTTCTTTGTCATTTTATTTCACAAGTATGGTATTTTGCATGCATGTATGCCTGTGTACCATGTGGGTACAGTGCCCACAGAAGCCAGAAGAGGACATCAGATCCCCTATAGAATCTGGAGTTATAGATGATTGTAAGCCACCATATGGATGCTGGGAATAGAACCTGGGTCCTGTGGAAAAGCCGTCAGTGCTTTTTACTGCTGAGCCATCTCTCCAGCCCTTGTTTCTGTCTTTTAGTCAATCTTTCTATTCTGGTTATTTATTCAATGTTTTATTTAAATTAAATTGTTTGGGTACTAAAATAAATTTATTTAAAATTAAAGTCTTATATGAATACCATAGGTAAAAAAAATAATCAAGTCATAAAATCAAGCTAACTAGACCCTACAAGGGCCCGAGTCTCTTTCTTCTTCCCACAGATCTGCTGATACCAAACTGTTCAAAAAGGAGACTGTAATGGTTTAGATAAAATGGCACCAATGTAATGGTGCCATTTATTTACATTTATTCCCTTTGGAAGAAGTGGCTGCGGCCTCTTGTCCTCCCCCACCTCTTTCTCCCTCCCTCTCCCCTTCCCTTCCATAACCTGCTAAATAAACTATACCTACTTTCTCTGCATGGCTTCTATCTGTCTCTCACCTGCTGTGTGCGGCTCCGGCTGCCCTGCTGACCCACCGAGGTCTCTCATCCACTGCCTCCCACCTGCCTGGGACCCACAGAGGCCTTAGGTGGTGGGATCCGGCTGCCCCTTGTGACCTGTTGCTGGCCTCGGGGAACTCCGCCATTTTATCTAAATCATTATAGAGACTAGCAGTTATTAAAGGTTCAAATCCTACCAACAACGAAAAGAAAGTGTGATTTAACCTGAAGAGTGAAGAGAAATGAAAGGAAGAGTTTCCTTTTCCTACCACATTTTACGCCGTACGTCTGTGCTACCTAAAATTATTATCCGTAACAACTGACTTCATCTTGGTTGACAGTCTATGGAAGCAGAGGCATTCTTGTTTAATTGTTAAGAGGTATTGAAAACAGCCTTCCAGAGGACCCTAAGAGAGACATACATGGATCTAATCTACATGGGAAGTAGAAAAAGACAAGATCTCCTGAGTAAATTGGGAGCATTGGGGACCATGGGAGAAGGTAGAAGGAGAGGGGAGAATAAAGGAGGGGAGTGGAGAAAAATATATAGCTCAATTAAAACAATAAAAAAAAAAAGAGAAAACAGCCTTCCTGGACTTAAACTATGAACTGAGTATGTACGCACCAAAGATCTAGAGCAAGGAAGCCTCCCTGCTTAATTTTCATCTATGGACCTGAATTAGCAAAAGTGCCCACTTCATAGTCTGATTGTGAGAGTCAAACTCATGAGCATGAACTTCCTAAATACCTCTTGACATAAACTACTATTGGTCTACAAATGCCAGCTATTATTCCTATTATCCTACACTTCAGGACACAACTGCATGCCTGTCTTCAGTCTCTTAATGTTTCTGCTTTATTTTTGTGCTCTAAACTTCCCCGTCTCTCCTCTGACTTCCATATTCTCAGCTGGTGAGTCAGGTTGGGAGAACCAGAACGTTCCACCCCCAACCAAGCCCACTCAAAGAAATTTCTCAAGAATTGATCTAATCCAAGTTGGACCAATGAAATCAAGTCCCAGGACATTTATTGGGTCTATTAGAAGAGACTTGCTTTCTTTCTGATGTGGTTGCTAAGGATACTATGGATTCTTAGGTCACCTAGGGCTGTAGGAAGCTGTTTTTGTTTTAATCACATCTGGGTGCAGAGAGAGTTTACACAAGAATGAAATGAACATAGAAGAAGGCATGGTCAGGAAATTCAAAAGAAGCCATGATGATTTGAATATTTGAATTTCAACCTTGATGCAGTATAAACTGTTTATTTCCAGTGACATGATCCAACATACCTTTTTTGTGTGCAAACAATTTTGAGTTGCCTTTTCTTATACAGTTATGACTAGTGCTGCTTTTTATCGATTAATGGCTTCTTTCTATTGCTTTCTTTGACTTGGCTGTGTATTTTTAATAGAACATCAGCCTTTTTATTGTGACAAACTATGTAGAACTCTTTTAGGTGTATACTATAGCACTGCTTAATTCACTCCCAGGATTGTACGTCTGTTGCTTGTATCCATTTAGCTGAACCTTTCAAAAACAGCAATATTTGAGTTAAATTCTTTTTGTTACAATCTGTTTTCTAAGAGGTTCAGTCATTTGCTTGGATGCTGGTTCAAAACTGTTATGTCCAGATCACGGAGTCCCCCCCAAAACCGACTAGGAGACTGAGTCCTGTATGTAAAAGCAAAGAGCTTTTATTCTTATACAAGTTTGCAAACTTGATCTCTCCGTGTGTCCAAGGTATTGGAGTGACAGAGAGCCCCAGGATCAGTTAGAGTTGGGTTTTTATAGTAGCAAAGGTGGGGTGAGGGATTTCTAATGTTCAGGACCCCAGATTGGCTGACATTTGTCTAGGTGTCCTGGTGAAAAGGGATGGGTATGTGCTGACCAGTGATCCTATCTACAACGGTTGGAATGTTAGGAATTTCCTTCTGATGGTCTGTTCCTGGGTGGTGCCTGGGTAGTCTCAGCTTTTGGTCTTTCTTGGAATCAGGTATTGCCTTAGGGTAAACTACTGAGACTCAGGCCTCTATTGAGCTTGTCATGGCTGGGTCCTACAAAAAAAAACATTATTTGAAATTAACTTATGAAAGCAATACTTGTAAGGGCAAAGAAATAATCCATCTTCAGGTCACAGAGGAGCTATTTCTCTAGGATACATATTAAGTGGACATACTCTTGTTGTACCCTGAATACCTTTTAGTTTAATATTAATATTCTAGAAGGGCCCAGACCTGGAAAGCCTTCATTAAGCAATGAAACTGGCTTAATACTCACATTTAGAAACATCAATGGATGCATCATTCCTTTGGATTCCCATTTGCAAGTCAACCCACTCCTAAGCCTTCAGGAGTCTTTAAAAACAGTATTTAAAGTACTTAAAGACTTGGAATCTGGACTCCCAGCCCTCCTCCATGGAGAGGAAAGGTGGGCCAGCTAGCTGGGCTTATCATGAGAAAAACAGCAGAGACCTAATACTTGTAAGGTTTGAGAGAGTTGAGAGAGAGAGAGAGAGAGAGAGAGAGAGAGAGAGAGAGATGCCATAGGCTGAATTCAAGGTCTATAGTATTTTTTTCAATTAATTAATTTTTTAGAAAACAGTCTTATGTTACATACCAATCCCACTTCCCTCTCCTTCACATTGTGTCCTCCTGCTCCCCCCACCTTCTCCCCATCCCCCACCCCCATTGTGTGGCTTGGGCAGTTTGTGGAGCCACTAGTAGTAGAACCAGGATTTATCCCTAGCGCATGAACTGGCTCTTTGGAGCCCATTCCCTATGGAGTGATACCTTGCTCAGCCTAGATAAAGGGGGGGAGGGCCTTGGTCCTGCTTCAAGTGATGTGACAGACTCTCTTGACTCCCCATGGGAGAACTTTAGTGGTTTCAGCAAACACTGAACCACCAAACCACAATCTCAGCTCTGCATTGAGCAAACTCCCTCTGCCTTCTTAACATTTTCGATTTTGAAAAATGTATTTTATGTGTATAGGTGTTTTACCTGCTTATAGGTCTGTGTACCATCTGTGTGCAGTGCCAACAGAGGTCAGATAATGGCTTCAGATCCCTTGGACTGGAGTTACAGGTGGTTGAGTAATTGTGTAGGTGCTGGGAATCAAATCTTCATCCTCTGGAGGACCAGTCATTGCTCTCTCCAGCCCCTAATTTTATTTTTTAAAATTATTAACAATTTCATACATTTGAATTATAGCTACATCATTTCCACCCTCTCAGTTCTGCCTCTAGCACCTTTAGCATCTCTGCCAACTTTCTCTCAAATTCATGGACTCATTTTTTTATTATTGTTTTATGCGAAGATATCCATATGTATATGAATTAATACATAAATTAATACAACCTGCTGAACTCATTTACTGTTGCCATATATATATATGTATTTAGAGCTTAACACTTGGTATTGGATAAGTAATCAGGGAAGTCTGTTGAGTAGTATCTTGCAGAGAAGACTACTCAGACATGGTTTAAGCTAATAGAAGGTATTTATTAGCTAGACCTCAGAGACTACAATGGATAATCAGGATACCAGTGGAGCCCCAAGCCTTTCTTAGGGTGAGCTTTTAAGCACAAAACCCACATTCTTGGTTAATATACTCCAGTTAACTAGAACAGTTAGCCAGAAGTGGAACTACAGAAGCCAAAAGGCAAGGTTAGTGCCTTTAGAGACTTTCCCAGAACTATGGACTAGGATGGATTAGATCTTTGTTTTCATTTTGGCAGATGACACTATCTACATGTTGAAGTTTATGACCTCAATGGTACTTCCATCATGGAGTCAGTTGTGCTAAGGTCTGGGGCCTGTTACAAAGTCATCCCTGTGAAAAACAGCCTCTTCCTCTCAAAAGTCATTATTGCTGGTAGCTCTTCATCTGGAGGTGGAGCTGCATGAAACTTTCCCCCATCTCATCAGCATGTCAACTGGTGTTGTCATTGTTCAGGTATTGTTTGGTAACCATATTGTTGAGATTTCATAGGTGCAGCTTCCCTGTCATATATAGAAGACATAATCTCAGTGGATTTTCGGGTCCTTTGGCTCTTAGACTCTTCTGTAATGTTTCCTGAGCTTTAGGTGTAGGGCTTGTGCTGTATCAACTGGGGCTCGGCACCCCAAGGTCAGCGTTCTTTGAATTTTATCCACTTGTGGCTTTCTGTAACTGTTTCTGCTGCAGAACAGAAATCTCAAATATTTGAGATAGGGTCTCATGTAGTTCAATCTGTTATTGAACTCACTATGTAGTAGAGGATGGCTCAGAACTGATCCTCCTGCCTCTTCTTCATGACTGATGGGATTACAGGCATGAGTCACTACGTGAGCTTCATTGAACCTTTGCTCAATGAAAGTAAAGTCCTTTCTTGCTTTTCTGCAGCCAGTTGTTTTTCTTAAAGGATCAGAATGCTTGACTTCTTTGAAGTAGGGGGTACTGTTGCACATAGGAACTTATACACTTTGGTTTTGCATACATGTTGGGAGGGTTGCATCTAACAGAACTTGGAAAAAGTAGGTCAGCAAGATGGCTGAGTAGGTAAAGATGATTACCACCTGAGTTCAGTCCCTAGGACCTACATGGGGAGGGAGAGAACTGAATCTCAAAGTTGTTTTCTGATCTACACACATACACCACACACACACACACACACACACACACACACACACACACACACACACACTAAATGTACAAAAAATAAAAGACTCTTAGTGTGTGATAATATTCACATGCTGTTTAATTTTGCTTTGGTTGCAGAATACCCAAGTTTTGGATCTTTTGGTGTTTTATAATTTGTTGCTATAATTATTTTAAAAAAATCAAAAAAACCAACAGACCCCCCCCCAAAAAACACCCCCCCCAAAAAGAATCAAATTTAGGCTAAGGCCCCCTCCCCCGCAAACAGGAGTTATCTGTGATTTTAGCAAGTGTTTAGTTATTTACTGACCCTCTTTCATTTGTCTCTAATAAACCATCAGTTCTAGTCAAGTAGTGAAATAACTGAAAGATTATTTCTATCTACTTACCAGCAACCCATTCAAGATTACTGTCTGAGAATTTTCTTTTAATTAAATGCTTACGCTTTTATGTATCTTTGCTGTAACAAACACCTATGTGCTTAGGTGTCAGGGATGCGGTAGTAAGACACTAACAAGCTCACCCTGAAAACACCTTGAAAATGCTGTAAGTGAACATTTTCCAAGTGAGAAACTTGTCAAGTCGAGATTTTGCTTTGGGGGAAAAGGTGCAGCCAAGTGAGGGATAAAAACACAAGACCAGACTTAAAGATAGTCATCCTAACTTTCACCAGGGGGAAATGAGAAGAAGCTACAGAAAGCTAAGTGCTCTACAAGATGTGGCTGAATTAAAAGAATCACTTGACATGGTCTCTATTTCCCTGCCCTAACACAGAACAATTTTTACGAGACAGCACACAGGAAGGGCGACATTCTGTGAATGTGAAAGGGTGTTGGAGGATGCAGCTTGCTTGCATTTATGTACGAAAGCCACAGAGCGCAGCAGATCCAGGAGCAAAACAAACCTGCTTTGTTTTCCAAGGAAAAGTGAAAAATTTTAGTGAATGAATTTTCTTCAAGTTTCTCTTAGTGTGTGTGTGTGTGTCTACGTGTGTCTGTAGAGAGAGAGAAAAAAGAGGGAGAGAGAGAGAATCAAATGCAAATGCCAAACTCCCACACTGACCTGTTTCCGGAGCCACCTCATCAACTGGCCAATAATGCTCAGTATAGACAAGGACTGCCCAGAATGGCAAGAGCCATCTTTGCTATTTGATTCATGCTGGCAGCAGTTTTCAGAGATAGAAAATGCTGGATTGAAGGGAAGAAAGGTTCCTTCTCATCATTTATTCCTCTATAATACTGAAATGAATCTGCTAAAAATAAGTGTAAGGGAATCTCACAGATGACTGGCAAATTGGATGTTATTTATTTAAGCCAGTTGTCTTCAGGGATTAAATGTTTTGCATTGAGTGGAATACTTTAAGACTTTCCAGCCACCAGCCCTGTGATGATCATGGCGGGAGTGATGATAGCCATTGCTATTTATTGAAAATTTGGTAGGTGTCTGGTACTACTCCACACACCATCTACCCCTACAGCAGCCGACTGCTGCAGGCACTATCATTGCCTTTGTTATATACACAATGAGGTACTGTGGCTTCGATGATTTCTGTGTCCAATGTGACACACCTAATGTACAGGCGTGGCTGAAATTTGAAAGTAGGCTGGTGGAATTTATGTAAAGTCTAATCACCAATATGATAGACGTTTAACCCAAGGCTTTCTGGTGGTGATTTAGGCCGTGAGGGTGGAGCCCTTAGTAATTAGGGTAGAAAGGCTAGAAGACTAGCTCGCTCTCCTTCCACAGAGTGGAGGTGCAATGATAGAACGAGGCTTTGCAGAAAGCGCCCCCCCCCCAGAACTTGGCCCTGACGCACCTTCCAGAACTGTGAGAAATCATTTTTCCTACAAGCTGCTCAACTTACGGTACTTTGCTATAGCAACTCAAGCTGACTGAGGTACAGCAACGTCCACAAGTATGTCACCGTCACTTTAGGCTTCTAGAAAAAGTAAGATGTTCCATGACCAGTTACTAGCGTTATTTTTTTCCATCCAGGATGTATTTGATAGTGAGAGAGCGATTGAGGGATGGGAGAGAAGGCAACAGAAAGTCAAGGCTGGCGCAGCAAAGAACCCTGCAGGGACATATGAGAAACCGCAAGCAGTTAGAAGTGCAGAACAGAATCCCTGCCTATTGCCTGGGGCTTCCGGTAAGTGGCCTGCCATTGTCATGTCCTCTAACACAGCAGAAAACACACGACCTTGCTTTATGTCGAAGGCAACTGAATATTTTTACATTAAAACAAAATTTCAGATCTCTGTATCCAATGAAAGAAAACACAGTATCTTCATGAGCTTGCCAGCGATCATTTCCCCCAACCTTTCAGATTTTTCTTTGTAACTCTATTAAAGCTATGTGCTTCCCATGATACCTAGGAATTTGCCAAAATAGAGAAATATGTGACCAGATTTAAGGTACAAAATAGATCCTATTTATTTTTATCTTTTTCTTTAATTATCATTTTTTTAATTTAAATTATATAGCTGTCTATCAAAATGTGCAAATAAAATATTTCTACCTTGACACAACAAAATAAGATATCTGGAAATATGACTAAATTACATGTTTATCTTTAGTATTCCTGATTCATTTCCTCATAAAGAATTTGAGTTTTAGATATTGAAAAAACACTACTATCATATTGCACAAAGGAACATTGATGCCACTTACATGAAATGTACTCACCAGGCAAAACTCCACAAACAGAAAGTAGGTTTGTGGTTGTGTAGAACTGCGAAGGAAGGAGTTGAGAGACGTGGAGATTGACAGCTAATGAGCGTGTGGTTTTAAGCATGTGTACTTGAGGGAGGGTGATGGAAATATCCTGAAATGGAGCTAGTGATGCTTGTGAGCCATCTTCTCTATCCCCCCCGCGCCCTGCCCCCCCCGCCCCGTCAGCCCCACGGATTTGCATGTGGTAGGGTTATGTTTACAGGTACTGGCATAGCAGTCTCACACGCTTGCGTTCAGAGTTATTCAGGGGTGCCACCCAAATGTTTATACATCTCATCTTTCACAGAGTTGGAGGGTGGCCAGTGATTTTCAGCCTCACACCGAGAGCAGGGGGAGACTGCAAATGGCTACCTGCTACCCAGCTAAGTTTAGCTCAGCCAGAGAGCCGGTCTGTTTAAAACCAGGAACTGCAGCATGAAGGAAATTATATTTAAATAACAATGCTCCATCTGTAGAAAATCAAAGCCAGTTTATACTAAAACATCTTTGTCCGCATTGTTGAGGACAGGCAAGTCAAGAGGATAATCCCCTTAAGCTTTTCCATCTCCTGTTTCCAGTTGTGAAATGAATGAATAAATACACCCAAGAAGTACATTAAGGGAGATCACATATGTTAAAGAAAATAACAGAGTGTCTAGCATATGGTAGCTATGTGATAAATAAATGATACAGTAGTTTCTTAATAAATAGAGGGGAACGGCTTCCTGCTAAATAAAAAGCAGGCTTCTGCTTGAAGCCGTTCACTAATGCATAATTATTATTTCACTGTATGAGAGATTTAGGGTGCAATTAGTGGCTTTAAGTACAATTCGCTTATTGGGGCAGGGGCAAGAGGGGAGGATGCAGGAAAATCATCGCTTCTTTGCAGCACCTACATTTTGTCAGTGTGGAGAAGAGAAGGCCCATCTGTTTGGTTGGCATGTTTAATCTCTCACTCTCGAATCTCCTTTGAGACCTGGCAGAAGATGTTTTAATTTTCACTCTTCTGTTTTGAGACCCACAGATCAAGAAGATGAAGAAGTGGAATATCCTGGGAGATGAAGACACTTTCCAAATTAGCAGCATGAGCCTTCAAGCTGATTTGAGAGAGGTGCCCAGCTACCTGCAGCAGTAATGGGGCAGTGAGAGATAAGGGAATTCAGAGAAAACACGGAGCACAGCAAGCCACCTTTGGATTTTTATTAAATATCCCGAGTTGACAAGCATCTAGCAATACCTTCCAGCTTGAATGTGGGGTGGGTATGGTGGGGGTAGGGAGTGGAGGTTGGGGAGCTATGGAGATCATTGGGGAGGTGATGAAGCTCTCCAAATCACATTCAGGGAGTCCTAGGAACAGACACGAAGTCTGTAACCTTCCTAAAATCTGAGAGTGACAGCCTTTATTTTAAGGTTGGTAGAAGAAAGGAGCTGACGGACTATGTCATCCATCCATCCACTACTTTCATGCTAGTGCATAATTCAATGAATAATGAGAGTCAAGTATGTGCCAGGCCCTGTCTTAGGCCCTGAAGAAAACCTACCAAATGAAAGCTTTTATTATTATTATTGTTTTATTGGTTTTTCGAGACAGGGTTTCTCTGTAGCTTTGGAGCCTGTCCTGGAACTAGCTCTTGTAGACCAGGCTGGCCTCGAACTCACAGAGAGCCGCCTGTCTCTGCCTCCCAAGTGCTGGGATTAAAGGCGTGAGCCACCACCGTCCGGCCAATGAAAGCTTTTAAAATTGGTACCTGTGCTGAGGAGGCGATACAGAAAGAAGGTCCCGAGAAGAAGCCCAAAAGGCTCACACTGATTGAAACTGTGGAAAGAGCAGTCACGGACCAGCTGGAGGACATGGAGAGATCACTGAGCTGGCGGCAGTAGTTGCAAAGCTGTATTGGAAGAGGAGAAAGGCCAGCCTCGGGGAAAGTGAGCGCTAAGGTACGGAGAAGCTTCTGTTCTTAAAGGGCCTGGAACAACTTTGAAAGGTTCCGGAGGAGCGTGGATGAGCACTTTGGTGGCGACTTTGGTGGTGTGTGCGATTGTGGAATTAGATAAAGAAAATGTGGCACGGGGGTGGGGGGTGGAAGACAGAGAGCCTGAGTAAGTGACTTGCTTTGTTTGTAGCTTTCTTTGTGGCCATGATTTGTGGCAATAACACAGTACGAGATCCCATGACAAACTCTTTCTGTATGAGTCATACAGTTCCTCTTCTCTAAGACACCCATTGTTATGTTCCTTGTATGCTCTTTCAGACATTATTTTGTGTGTATAAAAACAAATGTGAGTATGTAATGCATTTTGTTTTCTTTTCATGCAAATGGTATCATATTCTGTGGAGAGAAGACACTGAAAATCTTCTGTAATCAATGCTATAAGTTTGTGGAAAATATATGGGCTGGTATTGAATATAATCAGATAAACAATAAAAGATCATTTGTCGTAGATAAATTCCTCTGGGAAAAGACTCATGTGTGGGTTATTGTAGCTACTTAGGTTTTAAGCACCCTTTTTTTGGTTGAGAAGACTACATTTCCTTGTGTGTGTGTGTGTGTGTGTGTGTGTGTGTGTAGGCCAGATGTCAATGTCTGGTGGTGTCCCTCAGGTGTTACCCACCTATTTTTTGAGACAGATTCTATCATCTACTAGATGTTTCTTGCAAGCCCTGGAGATCTTCTTGTCTCTGTTTCCCCAGTGTTGGGCATGTTACCAAATCTGGCCTTTTTATATGTTTTGGGACTTGAACTCAGGTCCTCAAGCTTGCACAGAAGTGCTTACTAACTGAGCCATCTCCCTAGCTCGTGCTTGACATCCTATTAGATATTCAGAAGTATACAAATCTCATCACTCTTCACAGCAACTTCCATTTGACCATCTACAGAGCTCACACTTCCTTATCCCCAGTGCTCTCCCCTCCTATCCTGTTCTCCTCTGAGCAGCTCAGCCTAATGCTACCGTCTGTGAGTCTGTGTAGTCTAACCTCAGGACCCCTTTCTTTGGAGGGGATATTCCATTATGCCTTACCTTTGGTTGAATATCTGTACTGGCATGGCAGGCTTTGGAAGCCTTGGTGGTTAACTTTCTGTTGTCTGTGACATCTGCATGTCAAACATGGTTCACAGAATCATGCTTTGTGTGCTTCGTAACCAGACAGTGGCACTGTTGTCAGGTTGTGGAAATTTTGGGGATGTGGGGTCTAGGTGAAGGAGCGCCACTGTACTTTTGACAGTTGGACTCTTAGGGATCTTTGCTCTGTATCTCTGCTTCTTGTTCATAAGGAAGAAAACCCCTTCTACTACCAATTCCCACCACTTCGATGTTCTGCCCAAGTGCATGTGCCCAAGCAGTCATTGACTGAACTCTTGGAAACTGTGAGCTAGACTGCACCATTTGGGGTTGGAGAGATGGCTCAGAGGTTAAGAGCACTGGCTGTTCTTCCAGAGGTTCTGAGTTCAATTCTCAGCAACTGTATGGTGGGTTACAACCATCTGTAATGAGATCTGGTGCCTTCTTCAGACCTGCAGGGATACATGCAGGCAGAATACAGTATACATAATAAATAATTAAAAAAAATAAAATAAAATGCACCATTCCTCCCATAACTTGCTTCTGCTAGATAGTTTTGATGCTGAGGTGAGAAAAGTAACTAACACAGTGTCTTGCCAATGTCTTCAGCAGGTCTCTTAAAATACCTCTATTTCTATTAGTTCTTTGAGAATTTCTTGTGTTTTGCTCATATTTGCTCACCCTCCCCCATTCCACCCAAATTTCCCACCTCCCTACCCACTCAATTTTGGGTTTTTTTTTGCTTTTTTTTGTTTGTTTAAACAAACCTATTAAGTCCAATTTGCCCGATATATTTTTGGATATGTGGCTTTTTCCTGGAGCATGGGTGACTTACCAGGACTGTACTTTTAGAGAAAACTGATACTCCCTCTACCAATTGCCAAGCTCCTAGACAGGTGGGAGGACTTCACGCCCATCTCTCTTCCTCATGCTGAGACTTGGTCTGGCTTCAGCATCCCAGTGATGTGGGATGCCCTTCCGCAGATGTGTTGCTTTACAGGTTGATGAAGAAAGCTGTTTTGGCCAATGATTTAGCAGAGAAAAACCAGATGGAAAATCGAAACAGAGATATATAGAGAGAGTAGGTGGAGTCAAAGGAGCGCCATTTAGCTGCCAAAGAGAAAGACTCGCCGGAACTTTAGGAACCTTACCGGTAGGTCACAGCCTCATGGTCATACACAGATTGATAGAAATGGGTTAATTTAAGATGCAAGAGCTAGCTAGGAATATCCCAGAATCACTGGCCAAGGAGTGTGGTAATTAATATAGTTTCTGTGTTATTATTCGGGTCTGGGTGGCCTGGAAATGAATGAGCAGTCTCTGGCTACATCACAGGTCTGTGCTTGCTGTCATAACCACTGCAAGTTTATATGTGCAGATGCCCTGCTGTGTCCAGAAGACACTATTTCTCTGTAATCATGGTCACTTGGAAACCTGCTGTGTTAGAAGCTTCCTAAAGTGTGTGTGTGTACAATATATACAACTCCATTTTTATTTAAAATATATGGTTAAATGGAATTACCTTATAACGGGGGTAGTAATGCCCCTGCAGCACAGGCTAACAAAATAAATAAAAAAGCCTAAGGCCAGGAATAGGTTACTACTTACATAGTTGTTGGCCAGTAAGGCTCCACAGACCATAAAATATTATAGGTTATATGGCCAATTCTCTTGGTTACCCCCTACAACCCCACAATAAAAACCTATTGCTAAAGATATGATGTACTTGAAGCATAAAATGTAGAGCTATCAAGCTGGCGCTGATCTGGAAGCTGCAACCTGGCTAGGTAATTTGTGTATTGCCGGGAGGTGCTGTGCTGGAGGAGAAAAGCAATCATCGGTCTCCCCCAACTGTGAACACTGGGAGTGACAAGAATGAGTGGATTAACAGGGAATGCCCACTGCAATATTGGCCCTCAAATCATGTGAGTAACCAACCACTTTCTGATTGGATTTAAGGCTTGCTCCCCCAGGTGCGACCTAGAGCTGCCGCCATTGTCACCACCAAGAACCTGTGGCTCGACAGGTCATGGCCCTACTAGGTGGGAACCTACTGCCATTACTCCGCTGAGTGGACACAGCATTAAACCAATTCCTACTGATTTATAGTTATACCCATAGGTGAGTGTTTCTCTTCATCAGAGAGGTTTCTATTTGTAATAGATGGTGATTGACACAGAGACCCACAACATGCACAGAATAAGAGACCGAAAAATCCTCACCCCTGAATGGGACATCTGTATCACACCCCTTCCTCTCCAGGCTTAGGAATCATTGTGAAAGAGGGGATGGAAACAGTGTAAAAGATATACATGCCCCTTTTGTTTATTGGTCTGATGCTATGGTGGACCAAGGTGATGTTCGACCAAAGGCCCAGAAAACCCAGGTCCTTTTAGGCTGTATTTTGACAGATAGTAAACTAGTCCACAGGGCTCTGTGGTAAGACAGCACATACATACACTGTAGTCTAGCCCAAGAGAATTCAAGTTTTCTTTTCCATCTTTCTGATACAGATGTAATGGAGGGCATTTCACAGCTCAGTGAAACATCCTAGAAGC
Organism: Ondatra zibethicus; assembly: GCA_004026605.1. Lineage (NCBI taxonomy): Eukaryota > Metazoa > Chordata > Mammalia > Rodentia > Cricetidae > Ondatra > Ondatra zibethicus. The sequence continues at coordinate 23,369 of PVIU01002822.1, forward strand.
AAAACAAAGAAACCATACCTGGGATGACAGGTGCAGCATTTGATTGAATTTGAGATAGTTTGTTGTCTTCTTCCAAGAAACAATTTTTGTAGGAGCCACACTAGATAATGAATAGATATATGATTTGGGCCAGTAGTTTTGGTATTTTTAAAGTCTTTAAAGATAGATGAATCTCTGCTATTCATTCCTGGAATATAATGTTCTCTTATTTTTTTTTTAAAGCAAGGTCTCACTGTGTAGCATTGACTGGCCTTGCTATATAGATTGGGATGGCTGCAAACTCACAGATATCTTCCTAGGTTTGCTTCCCAATTTTCTGGGATTAAATTCATATGATTACATGCTCATATATAATATTGATTCTTGACTTGACGTCATTGTGGAGCTTCTGTATGTCCTTTTACATTTTGTAAAGTTTATCCCACAAACCAAGTAGTTAATGTAGTATCCTGCCAAATATGTCTAATCCAATAATACATACATACATAACTACATGTACACATTTGCAAGATACACAATAAATTAATTCTAAATAAGATATATAAATATCAAGATATATAAATAAAAATGTGTTTTGTAGTTTATGATGAACATCAAGAAATATCAAGTGGCAAGAACAGGGAAGAACTCTTTATGGGAATAAAAATGGAACAATGCTTTGAAGAAGCTTGTCAGTTTCTTAAAGGTTGCTTTTAAGACAGGATCTCATGTAGGCCAGGTCGGCCAGGTGTTGGATGAACCTGAAGATGACTCTGAAGCCCCAATCATTCTGCTTCCACCTCTGGGATGCTGGGATTACAGGCATTCATTCCACCACCTATTTGAGGCAATGCTAGGGATCTGCCTGGTTAGGTTGGCTCTACTTAGTGATCTGAACCTCCAATTTCTTGAAAAGTGAAACACATACTTGCCATATGATCCAGTTATCCCCTTCTAGACACCCAGCAAAGAAAAATAGAAGCAAATGAATATAACAATATTTGAAACTAATTTGGCACAGTGGCTTTATTTTTAATATCGAAGACTGGAATCATCCTATAAACCCATCAACAACAAAATAAAAACAAACAGATCCAGTGTATTCATATGGTAGAATGACACATCAATACAAAGGCGTGAGATATTGATATGCATGACGGTATGGATGAATCTCAAAATCATTATAGTGAGGAAAAGGAATCAGGCAAAAATGATGTTTTACATGAATCATGTCTACCATAAGGCAATACTTAAATAAATTCTGATGCTTTCATGTAATAGAACACTGAGTTATTAAAATAGTTTTTATTAATATTTACACATAAAGATACTCAAGATATTTAAAACACAAAAGGTAACTTACTTGTTGGTGAGGATATAAAATGGTATGGCAGTTGTAGATAACAGTGACTTTTCCTCAACATTGAACATGAAATTATTACATTACCTCCAAATTCCTGTTCTAGGTACACATCCATCAGTGTTGAAAAGATATGTCTTTGTAAAATCTTGGATGTGAATTTCATAGCAGCATTAGTCAGAGTTGCTCGACATGGAAGCAATCCAAATGTCTTGCTGTTAAGTGGATTTACAAAGTGTGGATTACACAGTTACAGTGGATTATAATTGACTGGGAGAGAGATGAAACCCTGGAACATTCTGGTTAGCATGGATTAAACTGAAACCTTAAGACATAAGAAGAAAGCTGGGCATGAAGGCCGTATATTATATGAGTCTACTGATATGGAACATACCCAGGGCCTACTGAGGGTTGAATAGAAGAAGAAACTCCAAAGTGACTGCAGACAATCCGCAATGAGTTTAGACCCAGGGAAAGAGGAGTCGGAGTCTCACTCTGGACAGTCAGACATCAAGCCTAACCATACCATGTGCATTAGACCTGATCATCTGACAAACAATGGGCAACTCACTTGAGGTAGAAGAAGGGAATCCATTTCTCTTAAATATTAATTTATAATTCATCCTCAAAATATTTTCACGATTTTCCATTTTATCTTGAGTTAGAATCCATACCCCCTTCCAGCTCCTCTGTGCTTGTGGACTTGGGTCTCTATAGGAGACCTAAGGATTGGCCTCCAGATGAACTGTGCCAGTTTATCCACAGTCCATGACACGCCACACAGGGCTATGTAGGAAGTCATCTCCACTGCAAGCATCCTCAGTGGGTCAAGATTGCTTGGCTTGGCTTTGCTCTGACAGTCTTGTTAATTGAGCACCTAGTGTAAACACGGAGCCTTTGGACAGGTGTTTCATGGCAGACTGTCACTGACAGGTAGAACATGGTTCAGTCTCTCTTGGTATTGTACGGACACAGCCTAGGGTTCCAAGTAGAATGTGTTCCAGATGCGGTCTGGTGACTTCCCTTCTCATTCATGTTTGCCACTTCCTTCTGTGGTTGTGTTAACCAGGCAAGTACTTCCTTACCTGTCAGTCACAGCGTGGACCTGCTTTCCTGGCCCAGGCTGCTGTGAAGGTGGAGAAGGACTCCAAGGCACACTGTCACCTATGTGACCACCCTCATTATCGTAATGAATGCTGAGCGACCTGTACATGAGCTCAATGAAGAATGCCATTATAGCTTACCAGGGTGGAGAACGCATGGGATCAATCCATCTGAGAGTCAGTTGCTTGATACTGATGCCTTCTGAAAGATTTCAGTAAGTCTTTCTGTCACCATTGAATAACTTGTGCCAGAATCTATTCAGTCTTAACATTCTACTTTCCATACTTGGTTTGGTTGGTAACCATGTGTATGTTTGTGCAGAGTGCTTTTGTGTTGGAGGGCTGTAATGTCTGTCGTGAACTGAGTCTTGGCATGTAGATTGGTGTGGGTGTCATATAGCATGGTGACCACATGAGAAAGCAGAGCTGACCTCTTTGCCTACTCTCTTTCATTTGTCTTTTTTTTACTTTGGAAACTTTCATATACAAACAAAATATGATCACAGAGGCACAGATTTGCCATTATTCCCCCCAAGGCTCTTGGCCAACTGTCCCATAACACGCCTGCCTTCTAGATTCAGCCAAATAAGTCTACTTAGTGCATGGGTATGAAGTATCCACTGGAGCATGGGAAACTGTCTACTTAGTGCATGGGTATGAAGCCATCCACTGGAGCATGGGAAACTGTCTTCTTAGTGCATGGGTATGAAGTCATCCACTGGAGGATGGAAACTGCCCACTTAGTGCATGGGTATGAAGTCATCCACTGGAGGGTGGAAACTGTCCACTTAGTGCATGGGTATGAAGTCATCCACTGGAGGGTGGAAACTGTCCACTTAGTGCATGGGTATGAAGTCATTCACTGGAGGATGGAAACTGCCCACTTAGTGCATGGGTATGAAGCCATCCACTGGAGGATGGAAACTGCCCACTTAGTGCATGGGTATGAAGTCATCCATTGGAGGATGGAAACTTCCCACTTAGTGCATGGGTATGAAGCCATCCACTGGAGCATGGGAAACCTACCAAGCCATAGCCTCAAACAAGAATGATTCTCCCTGGGCTGGAGAGATGGCTCAGCGGTTAAGAGCATAGCCTGCTCTTCCAAAGGTCCTGAGTTCAATTCCTAGCAACCACATGATGGCTCACAACCATCTGTAATGAGGTCTGGTGCCTTCTTCTGGCCTGTGGGCATACATGTAGACAGAATATTGTATACTTAATAAATAAATAAATATTAAAAAAAAGAATGATTCTCCCTTCTACAGCAACTCTCCACTGCCAGTAGCTTTTTGGTAAGGGGTGGGACTTGGACATCCTCTCACATCTGTTTTATTTTTATAGTTTATGTTGCCTAGGCTGACCTTGAACTAGAAATCCTCCTGATTCTGATTATTGAGAAATTGGGATTTATATATATATATATATATATGTGCATACATTACCTGGGTTTGCTCACTTGGGGTGTGTGTGTGTGTGTGTGTGTGCATGTGCACATGCAGGTGTGAGCACATAAGATTTGCCCATTCTTTTTTTGAGAGTCAAAGTACCTGTTCCTCAGTTGGGATAACTAATAACTAACTAACTAGTAACCAGTTACTAACAGTCAAGTAAGCTAGCTACCTACTCATAGCCTCAGGTAGCAGTTTTGCCAGGGATACTGTGGCATCGGAAGTGGGATACCTCCTCAGAATCAAGGATTCATGTTTTAGAGGCCAGTTCCCTCTTGGCTCCCATGCTACCATAAATCATGCATACATGGAGTTGGCCTCATTCTCCTGCCATGTTGCTTCTTGAAGGCCTGAGCTCTGTCCTGCTTCTTATGTATCAAGTCATCCAGTATGTTTTCAAATCCATGGATGAAATACTGGCATGCCATGCACAAAGAGGGACAGGATGTCCTACGATCTGGAACTCTAATGAATACACCCATGCTCTGTGAACTATTAAACCTGGCACAGAAGGGAAAAGTCTGAGGCTCCTCCATGTCTTGTCTCCTTCATTTCCCCACCGGTTTTCACCTTCAGTAAATCTCTTATATACCTAATGCTATGCGTTGGTTACACATCACTGTAATAAACATCTGAAGGAAACAACTTAGAGGAGGATTTATTTTGGATCCCAGTTTGAGAATTTTTATTGGTTATGGCTGGCTCCATTGATTCTGGGTTCATGGTGTGGTAGAATACCTGGGCAGCAGAAACATGTCGAGTAGAGCTGTTCAACTCATGATAGAAAGGAAAAACAGAAAAAGGGGTTTTCCAGAAGGTGCTTCAGCAGGAGACATCTCCTAAGGACCATCCCCCTAGTGACCTGCTTTCTCCTAGAACTTCCCAGAGTAGTGCCACCACCCGGGGTCTAAGTACCTAACATGACTCTGTGATGACATTTCACATTCAGAGCGTAGCATCTGTCATGGATTCGTTTCTCAGGTGACCTGACCTAACACAAGCTGTGCCAAGAATGTGCCCAGGAGACAGGTAGTTAGATATTAACTTGAAATTTATTCACTAACTGTCCAACAGGCAACGAGGAGGTGACCTGATTGACAGCTGGCAAATGAATAGTTCCTATCAAAAGGCGGTGAATCAAATACAAGAGGTTCAATTGATGGCAGACTTCAGAATGTAGCCTGGCAGGGGAGAAGGATGCAGATGTGCTAGCTGGGGCATTTGAAAGCTATGCAGTGGGAAATATCCTCAGAGACGGCAGAGTTAGGCTTACTGCTGCCAAGCTGAACTCGTGAGAGCGGAGGATAAAGAGGGTATTTACTCACCGACTGTCTCCTGAGAGGCTTCCAAAGAGGTCCTTACCTTCTACAATGTGATGGAGCAGGCAGGACTGAGCGAGCCGAAGACCAGTTGGGATTGCAAAGATCTCTCGGTGTGTGGGTATCCATCTGGGAACAGATGTTGGGGCAAGGGGCAAAGAGATTATGGGACCCTGGGAAAACCCTGCCCTGAAAACTGAAAATTGATATGTAGATGGATGCCTTTGAATATATATTCTAGGAAGACATACCCCCCCGCCCTTAATCTCTTAGGCTTGTTAAGGTGTCTCCTCCCTCCTGGTAAATGCTAGTGCTTGTATTGTGCATGATGCTGCTCTTGATAACACAAGAAAGTAGCATATGCTTTCCTCAATAGCTCCCCTGCCTGATTATCAAGGTTCATACTCAGCGAAGCCTGGGTGGGCGCATGCTGGAATCTGTTAGGAAAGGGGACGTTACAGTTAAGTTTCAAGAACCAGCTTCAAGCAGGGCAGTGGTGGTGCACACCTTTAATCCCAGCACTCTGGAGGCAGAGGTAGGCAGATCTCTGTGAGTTCGAGGTAGGCAGATCTCTGTGAGTTCGAGGCTAGCCTAGTCTACAAAGTGAGTTTCAGGACAGCCAGAATTAAACAATGGAACAGTGGAACCCTGTCTTGAAAAACAACCAAACCAAAACAAAAAAAGGAATCAGCTTCAAGAGTCAGCTATCCTGACAGGAGTCGAGGGAGTACCCTTTAGGCTATATATATATTTTTAAAGATTTATTTATGGGGCTGGAGAGATGGCTCAGTGGTTAAGAGCACTGGCTGCTCTTCCAGAGGTCCTGAGTTCAATTCCCAGCAACCACATGGTGGCTCACAACCATCTGTAATGAGATCTGGTGCTCTCTTCTAGCCTGCAGGCACACACAGAAGGAATGTTGTATACATAATAAATAAATAAATCTTTAAAAAAAATAATCTTCTTAAAAAAAAAGATTTATTTATTATGTATACAACATCCTGCCTCCATGTATGCCCACATGCCAGAAGAAGGCGCCAGATCTCATTACAGATGGTTGTGAGCCACCATGTGGTTGATGGGAATTGAACTCACGACCTCTGGAAGAGCAGCCAGTGCTCTTAACCACTGAGCCATCTCTCCAGCCCGAGGCTATATTTTTGAGAGCTTGACTAAGTGTCCTGGAATTCAACTTTTTCAGGACCTAAATCTTATACCTCATGGAATAGGGAAAACTAACTACTATGGCTTTATCTAGATAAAGTCAGCAGCAACACCTGGAGAAGGGGAGATTTCTGTATCCATTCTATTAACGAGGTTGTAGTGCGAGTAACACCGGCCAGGGGAAAAGATGAGGAGGCTGAAGGAAATGAGGGTTCCATGTGCCCTATGGATGTTCAGAGCCCTGCCACAACAGTGAAGCTTTTGGGGGATTTGACAGTCAAAACCATGCCAGGACTTCTTTAAAGAAAGGACAAATATGTGCATCTTGTGTTCCTCCTACACAAAGGAAGGTCAGTCTGTGAAACCTCTTTGGATTGGAGGACAATATGGTCCACAAAAAAGAATTTTTTTGACCTATACCTATGTACTATGTGATGGAGATATATGACTGCCAGTCTTTAATAAGGCTCAGAGCAGGGCATGGTTGTGTGGCATGTACAAAAGCCATGTGCTCCAATAGACCCAATGGCTTGGAGCTGTTGATGTAGAGAAAGGATGCAGTGGGTAAAGCTGGAGCGACAGCAGGTTTTATGAAGAGAATCAGCTCCCAAAGTGCGGCCCCTGGGACTCTCGGATAAAACCATGCCAACCACTGTAGAGAAGAAACAGTAATGGGACTATTATCAAGCCCTGGCAGAGATAATGATTCTGGATTATGAGACCAGAACGGCCCATTATGGTTTGGATTCTAATGAAACTTCTAATTCAGAGTTGGACATGTGCAGTGGAAGTCCATGATCACATCCTGGTACATCCATTTATAAACCTGAGTGGGACCAGAGGCTATGACCATGTGGTATGAGCAGTCTGCCCAAATGGTCTCATCCTTATCACTCTCAATGGATGAAACAGCAACTCTCTGTCATACCTGTCGCTATGTAGGAACTTCAGGTTAGGTATCTGGTCATAAACTTTGTGTTTCCAGTTCTCAGATGCTGGCTAACAGCCTAGCTATCTGCTTAGGCGTTTTAAAGGGGAGGGACCAGAAATTGGAGACATATTCAAATGCAAATGCACTATAACGAGTTTCATGTCATGTGTTGTCATGGAAGAGGCACTGAGCAACCGAGTAGACAATGTGGCTTGGCCAGCTGACCTGACTAACGCTGCCCGATTATCTCAGAACTGACACTGGAGCATGGTAGCAGAGATAGATATCCCACAAGGGCATTTGCCTCATGGTAAGGGAGGTGGATGGCATAGGCCTGCCACCCAACTAGTAGACCATCCAGAAGACAGCCACATAGAATGCAGAAACAGCCTGGAGTTCAGTCATGCAATCTACAGTAGGAAATCTGAGGGATGGATTTCCTCACAGCAACCATGGTCTCCTGTGTGCATTGCCCAGATCTACAGCTCTACGTAAATGACCCACTGACCCAGATGTCGTGTTCCAAAATCAGTCACCAGGTTGACACTGCCATGTGCTTCCCCTCAGAAGTTTTTTTTTTTTTTGACAAATGACTAAGTGTGAGAGTGATGCTAGGCAGGGCTGTACCTGCAAGATGCTGGCCTTTACTGAAGGGCGGGTTTGCTTTAAACTCTCCCCACAGCTTGGATGAGATTTGCATAGAACTGCGTTGCAGTTTAAGAAATATGTTCCCTATTCTTTCATGCCTTCTCCCCTGCTCTCTATGGTTTTCCTTCATAGGAGAAGGACCTGATTTATGGTCTGCCGGCTTTCCCCTTAGTTCATTCTCACGGGCACTTCCCTTAATAAATAAATCTCTTGTACAAATAATCTCATCTTGGCATCTGTACCTTGGAGGATCTGGACAAACACAGATGGCTTGGACATGTGCTGGTGGGTGTCTAGGAAAGAATGGCAAATATGCCAACCCTGCTTACTGAGTGTGGTCAGTTTGCAGTGGCTGCCAGGAGCGGTGTCGAGAAATAGTCTAGCATTATATCTGGTCCATTGTAATGGATGCTATAATCTACTGGGAAGGGCCACAGTGAGGGCAAAGGAGTTGGGTCTTGACCTTTCACTGGTCACTACTGATGAACTGAAATGTTCCACAAAGTCCCATCATGAAGGGAAATGGTCAAACCAAGTGCAGTAGTATATGCCTGTAATCCCAGAACTCAGGAGGCTGAGGCAGGGTTGTCATGGATTTGAGACCACCCTGGGCTACCTGGTGAGTGCCAGGTTAGCTAAGGCCAACTGGGGTCCTGTCTCAACAAAATAAGGAGGTGGGGATATAACTCTGTTTAGGTAGAGTGATTGCTTAGCATGCATGAAGCCTTGGATCCAATCCCCAGCACTGTATAAAGGCAGGGATGGTGCTGCACACCTATACTGAGGAGATGGTTGCAGAAAGTTCATCTAGATCAGAAGTTCAAGGTTACACTGAGTGTGAGGCGGCCTGAGATAAGTGAGACCGTGTTACAGAAACACCAAAACCCAAAGCCAAACTCAGGAAACAAATAAAAGGAAAGGGGGGGGAGCATGGTTAGAGAGCCACTGTATGTAAAACTTTTGTAATGGCGAAGGCTAACCTTAATGACAGTGAATGATTAATGCTGATGGTTAAAGAATAACAATTGCATTGAAAAACTAAATAATATGTGATTAATTATTTATGAGCAATAATAATGCTTAATGATAACCATCAACTGTATCATATCATTAATGATCCTAAGTGATACTGAATGAAAGAGATTATGTGACTGAATTATATAAGCCATAATAGCCCCACATTGAAAGATGCTAAGTCAATGGAATCTAGAAAAAAAATCCAAGTGTAAGGGCTCGTTAGTGTTCTTCCTCTTGAGCTAGCGGGACTGTGTGTGCTCTGCTGTGAACTTCTTTGGAGGTTTGCCTCATGAAGCCATCAGGACAGGATGCTTGTGCGTGAGTATCACACATTCTCCTTCATCTGAGTTTATATTTGCCAAGGAACATCCTGTATATTTGAGCAGAATTTTCGACTGAAAAAAGAATATGCTGACCAACTGATTAAGGAATTCTAGTCTCTCTAGAATTCATTTATTTCCTTTAAAATGTAGTTTCTAAAATTAAAAAATAGGGCTTATCATAAAATAAAAATTGACGAGTAGGAAAGCAAAATTCAACATCTGTTTCTTAGACACAGCTTCTTCTAATTTCCCCAGGAGTAACAATTTTTTGTTGTTGTGTAAATTACATCATTTCTTTACTGGATATGTGGCATTCAAAATATTTTCTTCATGACTTTGTTTAGTGGGACTTTCTTATGATTCATTTAGAATGAATTAACAAAAACGAGTTTTTAAATACACAAAGCTGGGAGCCAATCCCTCCATTCAGAAGCCAATTTTCATCGCATGTCATGTCTTTTGTTGAGTCTTTTATGGCATCAAACACCATGTTTTGTAAAAAGTGTAAGCTTTGTCTACCACTCACAGACTACAAGACATCAATTTGCAAAGAATTATATGTAGTGTTGGGCCCCCTGCGTTCTGTGCTTTGTTCAGCCTGATGAAGTACTGTCCGTTTCTGTATGAATTGTACTACATTTTACACCCACCTCCTCCTTCCAAGGATAAAGAAGAGTTCAAGGAAGATAGTCTTAGTTCTAAGTGTGAATCTACACTTAGATTCACTACAGTGGCATAATGTGATAACAAACACAGGGGACAAGTTTGTGATGACTTAGAGAGTTGCATTCTGTTTGTTTCTTAAGTTTACTGTCTCTTTTAAGACTCAAGACAATTCCTGATGTGAAAAATTAGTTACCAAAGATGAATAAGCCTGGACTTTCACTGTTCAAAATTTAGTAAGATTTTTCCTTAATGGAGAACATCTGAATATTTTTTCGAAAATGCTTGCCTGCAAGGATTTAGAGAAAAAAAAAATCAAGCTTTAAGATCTGCAATGCAATTATCACTTTAGGATCAGAAAAACAATGTCCCCAAATATTTTTGAAGCCTATAGATAGACATGCAACTGTTAAATCCTTGAATCAAGGTTTTGCTTAAAGAGGGGCTGATTTTTTTTAAAATTTTATTTTAAGTCAGATGAGTTTTATTCATTTGAATTAATTGTTTTGAGGTTCTGACAGTTGAACCTAAGGCCTCATCTGTTCTAGGAAGTATTCGATCACCAAGTAACATCTCCAGTCTTCCTTGTATTTTGAGGCATGGTCTCACTAAGTCAGAGCACACTCCCAAAGATGGTAACTTTTTGGATGGTACAAACACTACAGTGAACATTAATACAGAAATCTAATTGACTTCAGGGTTAAGGTTGGAAATCTTTTCATATAAAAGTTTTTTTTTTTTAATCCCCACAAAAGAAATTTAGTCTCGTACTCTTTCTTGAAGGTAGAATTAACTTTCATGTCAATGGGTATTACTAGAAATATTCTCCAAAATATTTGTATGTTTCCTTACTCCCTCTTCCATGAGAGCACCGTGGGATGATTGTGTAGCACACACAGTGCTGTGCTGTAAAACAGGGGCTGTGATTTAGGAGCCCAGCGCTTACTCAGGTAGTCAGGTTTAGTTTCCTGATGTCAGAAGCCAGATGAGAGCCAACAGCTATTTGAGATGAAATTAATTTGTAACAAAGAACCTCAGTGGTGCAGGAATGTCATTTCAGTTGCCAGACTTACTGACTAGATGGATAAACTTGATTTTTTTTTTTTTTGATGTCAGTGACTGTGGGCAGAGGAGCTTTGGTAATTTGCTTCCATTTTTTTTTCTCTTCAAAATTTAATATCCCCAGTGGTTAGGTAAGATATAAGGTTGGAATGCAAATCTGCATATGGTTTTAGTATCAAATTTTATTTCTGGCTTGGGAGACGTGTGCTCTGATTTCAGCAGCTTTCCTTATACAGCTCTCGGTATAGCTTGCAAGGTTTAGCATCTCACGAGACTATCATCATGCGCGTCTCTGTTATCCATTCTGAAAAGTGATATTGCTTTGTTCTGAGAAATTATAATTTGATAATTTCTGTCATTATATTCGAAGAATGAAATTTTCTTTCGGACTTTTGTACTGCAGAAATTGAACCCGAGGCCTCATGAGTGCTACACAGGGACTCTGCCACCAACCCGCATTTCAATCCCAAAACCCTTACTTTAAATATGGCTCTGGAGAACTGAGCTTTTTTTTAGTGTGGTCTGGGATGAAATCAAGATTTAGAAGGTGCACTCTCGCTTTTCTGCAAATGTTTTCTTCTGGCTCAATTCAACGATCAATTATCAATAAACCACTAAACCAGACAAAGGCACCATATTGGCACATATATGCTCTTTTCAATATACTTTAAGGAATGGCAGGATTTGATTATACGAGCACTATCTAAACATGGTTTCCAAAGTTAGACCGACTGGATTTAAATTTCTAGAGACATCATAAATTTGCAGGCACAAGTGAATAATGACATAAACACACGGCAAGATCAGCATTTGGGGCCCAGTGTGACTAAGGTGACTTCTGAAAAATAAGAATCCAAACTAATGACACATATAAACCAGTTTATTGGATTGTCAATGATACTTTGAGACAAATTCAAGTTATTTTATTTACTTCATATAAACAGAGGAAGGGCGGGAAGTTTTAATTTCAAGCTTTGTTCAGCATGTATGCAGTTAGCATCCACAACAGCACCATTGAGTCATGGAGGAATTAGCACCACAGGATTTTAGGACCTAACTGTGAACATGCATCACTGGGGAACTTGGAACATGAGAACTGAATCAGTATGTGTTATGGTCCATTACAAACAATACAAGGCAATTTCCGACTTCTTTTCATACAGTACAATACAGTCACAACTGAGGAGAACCTTTGAAATACGATACAGGACAAAAACACCTTGTACCCTGTTAACACTAAAGCAGTTACAGATTTTTAAAAAATGTTTCTTATACGAGGCAGCGGATTGAAATGACCCCCCCCCGTCAAAATTTAAATTCATAGTTATATAGTTACATGGTCTCTTAAGAAAGCATTTTCAAGTCTACCTGTCTTCTCCCTCAAAAGCTGGCAAACAGCAATTTGGAAACTGAAAGGCTTAAAGAACCAACCCCGCCCACAGCAAACCCGACTGAGTCAAGAAGTCAGTCCTCCAGTGGTGGAGGGCTTTCTGCATAAGGTCAGTTTGAAAATGATGCCAATGGCGTTGAGACCTGTCTTCCCTTCCGTGCAGGAATGCCAAGTACAGAAGCCTTGCACTCATGATGAACTTCGGTTCATTTCTTTCACCGAATGCCTTTATTCTGGAGTGGAATATAAGGGATTTAGTCCTTAGTCCTCAACTGTTTTTGAAGTATCATAGGGCTGTTCCTTATGCTTGGTCTGACAACAGTGAAAAAGGCTGAGATTCTCTCTGGCTTTAGGGTAAGTTGTGAGCTAAAGAAAAAATATTAATTTAAATTTAGCGAGTAAGAAATTATAAAGGGAGTTCCACTATTTTCACAGTATAAACCCACTAGTAATGTAACTGAAAACCTTTCTGGTAGAAAGCATGTAACAAACCCTTCAGTTTTAGCCTAGGCCAATTTTGGCAAATGAAGATACTGTATAAGAAATGTGCAATAATACAGGTATATTCAGATCTCAATGGCTGATGTCATGGAAAGTACATTTTTACTTGCCAAGAGAAGAATATACCTGGGAATATCTATGCAGACACAGGACTCAATTATGTATCTGCCCAACATGTAATCCTGGAATAGTGATAACAGGGTCATTAGGAAAATGTAATCAGTAACGGTATGGCAGAAATGTTCTGTGGTCTATAGTTAACAGTGAAACATGTCTGAAAATAGAATCAATACTGTATGGGAAGTTTACGATTCACCATTTCTATACTTGTAATACATGCGTTTGTTTTCCAGTTCTTAAAAAAATCCCACTAGGACCAACATCTTTCAGAACAACAATCTAACATTAAACAAACTTTCTAAGGAAAATTCTTAGCATCACAGAGTTTGGGAAAACCTGCTACTCAGCATCACAGAATACGCAATAGATCTACATTGAAGATTGTTCATGCCTTGACATTAACACACCTTTGGGTTAATAGATCTTATTTTAAAAAGAAAACAAAGACACAAACCAAACAATTGACACAGAATTTGTTTTTAGTCTCTCCTTGGTAAGGAAAGACCTGATAAGCTTGACTCTTCTATATCATGAAATGATGACCTTGTCTAGGGAACATTTACATTCATTAAAATACTTAAAACTGGAGAGAGAAAAAGGGTTAAAGTGTAGAAAGACTTAAAACTGGGTAATATCATGGAAAATGTTTCCTTAAAATGTTTAGGTGCACTGTTTACAAATGAAATTGGAAAATATTAGCCTATCATTTTTATGTTGGCAGATGTTAAGGGATCAACATGGGAGGGTTGATACTTTTGAAAAAAAAAAAAACCTGTAAGTTTTTCTGCTGACTAAATCCATTGTATAAACTGACTACTGATTGCCCCAAGAGGAACCATTTATATACCAGCATATTTACATGAATGATTAAAATTTGGTAATTATCAAGTCTGGATGACTTGAGCAAATAAGAAACAAAATGGATTCTTAATGCTTTACGGTTACATTAAAAAAGCTCAGTAAAAACAAACGAAGTTATGATAGGCTAGCTTAATAGTTCTGATTGCCCTCCTATTTGGTAATTATTTCAAGATAAGGTGGAAATAATTAAAAAAGAATTAACAAATAAAAACTATCTAAAGTTGTTTTTTTTTTTTTTTTTTACTGAAAGTCTTTATATTTTACATGGTAATTTCAAATGACTGTATTTAGGCAGTTTTGCCATTTTCACATATACTTTTTAAATATTTTCATTTCTGTATTATTCATTGTTTATACTATGTAACAATTTTCTGTTAAATTAAAATAGTTTCCTTTATCACTGTATATTCTAAGTGGCTTTAGAAAAATGTATACCTAGGATAAATTTATAAAAGGATAACGACTATTTTAAGGGATTTTTAGACAAGTTCTATATAGATAAATAGTTCCAGATAATAAAGTGCCTTCTTTTTCCAGGTAATTTTTTCACTAAAATATTTTAAGGCCTTGTAAGAAACCCAGCACTACCAGAAGTCTGATAGCAAATGGGGCTACATTATTAATTAGCAATCTTTTTGTAGCTCTTGTATCATTTAATCTTTCACTATAGATGGCAATTTTAACAATTATAAAAGCTATGAATTTGCATCAATTCTGAACGCGTTTTGAAGGGAAGGGGAAATGTATAATTCCTAAGCGCCATGATTTATTTGTAAGACTCAGAAGTTGCTAGTAGTCATTAAACCTCAAAAAAAAAAAAAAAACAGAATTTTCAAACTGTAGCAAATGAGGCCATTTTTAAAAAAAATTATTTGTTCACAGATTCTATTTTCCTTTATTTAAAATGATCATGCAGCCTTAAGTGGGGAAGGCTAGAGAAAATCAATGGTAAATTATTCTGATATAGGCATGATAGATGCCTTCTATTGCAATACGTTTATGCATAATTTATGTTGATGCCAACCTCTCATGTTAGCATTTATACCCACTTTGCTTATGACCCGTTGGTATATCACAGGTATAAATGCCTGTGACTGAACAGAAGTTTATATAGATAGGAGCCATATCCACATAGAAATCCACTTACTATGTCTTATTCCCCTTAGGGGAATAAGGGTGTGCTTTAAGCACATCTATGTCCTTGTTTGTGTGGGAAAATTTAGATTTTGAGATGAATTGTGTCTACTAGGATTTCTACCAAATTATTTTAGTTCAATAACCATTACTTTAAACGTTTAAATATTGTTTTAAAGAATTTTAACAAGAAAATTGCTCATATTTAAGTCAGCATGAGAGCAAATGCTCACGATACCGAATGGTCATGGTTTTCCTGACCATCACTGGGTTCATTCAAACTGTTTTTTGAAGGTGTTGAGGTCAGGACACATGAAGAGGTAACTCAGTGGGAAAATAGTCTACGTGAGACATTCCACATCACAAACCAAACAGGAACTACCAGTAGGAACAAAGTGCTAGATTTAGTAAGAGGAATTCCAGGGTTAAAAAAATGTCAAAGTGGTATAAACCTTATAATTGCACATTCCTTTTTCAAAGTGCCACAAGTTACCATATATTTTTCTAAGATGCATACAATTCTACTTTTTCAAACTCTAAATACGTACATAGGTTCATCTTTTGCATACTAGTACAGTCTCACAAACGTCACAACTATAACCAGGAAAGGTGAACTACAACTGTGAAAAGCAGCATAGTGCTTTTAAGCGGTAACGGTTAAGAGCCCATGTCTTTATGAGGATTCATGTCCAAGTGTAGTGAAGCATTCCACAGACCTGACGACCCCGGAGAGCTGGTTCAGGCAAATGTTAGTAATACTCTGCCATGCGATGCACAGAAGTTTACACTTTAAAAAACGTATCGGCTTAGCTATGTTTTTTTTTTGTCTATTTGATTACATATCATACTTACTATCTTCACTCAATGGAGCGACAGTATGAGCTAGTAACCAGTTTGGAAAACAGTATTAAATACCGAGGTTTCCCATCTTAACTGCTCATTCCTATGAAGTACAGCAAAAATGTGTGGTATTGATTCTACATGACTCTATCTCTCTTATTTAAATAGAAACACTAAATGGAAATGTGTTTTAGGAGTTATATTTAGAAGTTATCTTTAGAAGAAACATAATAAGGATAAAAGGACGATGGAGACCAAAGCACCAAAATATAGAACAGAACAAAGAATTGTGTGGAAGATCCCCATATTGCTGAATTTCCATTTCATTAGGTGAGAACTAAAGATGGTTCTTTGCCATGTAATAACTGTATTAATATAGAGTTCAAATATCTGGTATGCACACAAATTTAAATTTTGAATATTTCTACTATTTCTGAGTATCATGAAATTTAAACTTGAAACCATTTCTCTGAAAACTGGAATAAAAATGCCACCATTCAGGGACAGTGAGACTGTGAATCTAATGGCCACGAGTGCAGGGTACCTGGGTTCTCCTACGCCAGAGGCTAGCTGGGCAGAATGCTCCATTTCAACAGTGAGAAGGTTGGCTAGAACATGGAAGTATTGCTGCCGCAGTTAGGATTAGTTCATCATCACAAAACACCAAATGGCTCTCCAGAAGGATCCCTTCCTTTTTCTACAGTTTGAGAACCTCCTCCTACAGCAGTGGTTCTCAACCTTCCTGATGCTGCGACCTTTAATACAGCTCCTAATGCTGCGACCCTTTAATACAGCTCCTCATGCAGTGGTGACCCCGACCATACAATTATCTCATTGCTACTTCATAACTGTTGTGAATCATAATGTAGATATCTGATATGCAGGATATCTTATATGTGACCCCTTTGAAAGGGTCACTAGATCCCCAAAGTGGTTGCAACCCACAGGCTGAGAACCATTGTTCCACAGTGTAAAAACGACTTAATAAAGGCGTCGGAAAGAAACGCCCAGTTATATAAATGCTCCATCTTTTGTGGCTAGAGCATGGGACAGAAACTGATGTGGCAGTCTTCTGAGGAAGCTGACAAGATAGAAAGGAACATGCATGATAAATCCTTGGTAATACTCTCCCTCCTCCACCAACCCTAGCTCAATACACTGACAGGTTAATCACAGGACAGGTAGACAGCCATCCTCAGAAGCTTCTCACAGCTTTTGAGCATAAAATTAATCCTTTTAATGTTAAGTAATGGATTTTGATAGTTTCAGCATTTAAAATTGGTTAGAGAAATACTTACAAAACACTGAAATGCATGGAGTTCTTAATCAAAATTGCAGACATGGAAACTCTACATTATATACAATATTCCAACTATATCTAACTGATCAGATACTCCAAATAATTTCATACTGTGCAGTCTTTCTTGCTAATATACACACTTTTTGACAGTTTAGGAGCTAGACAATTGTATTTACCTAGAATATAGCTGGTGGTAGCAGTTCCACGCATTGCTAGAGATACTGACCATCTGCAAGAGACCCAGTCTTACTCCACTATTTAATCTCGTCTGTCTTTTCCTTAGCTGCTGTAGTTAGAGAATGCTCAGTTGTAAAATGCCTCACAACAGTTATAGTATGCATTTCTCACTGTATCTGGATGAGGCTGGCGACATTAATCAGTTGTGTGGGTAGTGGTTGAATTGCATAGAGCTTGTAAAAGTGGACTGCAGCTTCTTGCTCTTAGGTAGTGACATGGTATCTATCACTCTATGCCATGTATATTTTATGATCTTTGGGGCTGAAGACTGTAGTAAGTTTTTTCTTTGTGGGACCAGCTCCCTAAATGACAACACAGACATTATTAATTATGAAAGCTTGGCCTTAACTTAGACTTTTTCCCAACTAGCTCTTATGACTTAATTAACTTGCTTTTATTAATCTATGTTTAGCCACATGGCTCGGTTACCTCTCCTCTGTACCGTATGCCTGACTTGCTCTGTGTCTTGATGGCATCCCTCTGCCTCTCTTCTTCCCAGAATTCTCTCTCTCCCCGGAAATCCCGCCTCTTCTCTCCTGCCTAGTTATTGACCATTCAGCTCTTTAGTAAACCAATCACGGTGACACATCTTTACACAGTGTAAAAGACACGATCTTGCAGTCTGCTCTGATAGTTAGACCCAACAAAAGAATTAGCTCATGGAATATACAAAATAAATACCTGCTGATTTAATGCATTTGAAACAGGACTGAGAAAAAAAGACAAAAAACATTTATATTATATTCTGTCCAGCACTGTCTCCCCATGAAGGGCTGTGCTGGCCTCCATTACAGTATGGAGGTGGCACTGCTACCTGATGAGTGGGTAGCGCTACTCATTCGTATGTCGCGGTGACACGGCTCTTTGAAGTGCATTCTTCACAGCACAGTGACTCCACTAACCACACCCTCCCCGAAAAGTTTGAGTTACTCATCTTTATCTATGCCAGGCGTTCTAGCTCAAAGCTGAGCCGCTGCATATACTTTCCTGATGCTAATTCAGACCCGGGAGTGAATGAAGAGACTACCCCGCACGGCTGCAGCTGCTAGCGTGCACACGGAGACCATCAGACGGAACCAGGAGTCGGTTCCTCATCCACGTGAGTTACATCGGAAGACTGGTTAAAGTAGGAAACCCAAGGCAGGAGAAGACAGCGATCTCCTTGGACTGAGCAACTTCTGAGATGAGACTAGATGCCAACAGCCTTTTCTAGCTCTGAAGTTCTTTACGGCACTAAGTGGTTCTTACACTGACAAAATGGGAATATGGGTGGCACTCAAAAATGGTTTTTCTTTTCAAGGAACAAAAAAAGCAAGTTAAGCCTTAAAAGTTTGATGGTTTGAAAGTTTGACCCAGCTCTGAGAATTAGACATTTTCTTTCAATAAATCATCATTATACTTTCTGTGGTAGCAATTTTGAAAAAAATATTTTAAGTCCTGAATAATCCTATTTAAGTTGCAATAGTATGTGCATACAATAATACTTTGCACTGTCGATAAAATTAGTATTTAGGAAGCTGCCCTCCTCCCGTCATTTTCCGCAAACTCACTGGCTGAAGAGTAGGTCATTTTCTGACCTCATTTTCCACTGTAAAGAGAGGAAGGTGAATTATTTCTTGTTAAAATCAGAGTTGTGGTTTTAAATAAAATTAGTGGAAAGATTGCGGCTTTTGATGTTTAAGTTTGACTTTCTAGCTTAAAATCACTCAAATGTACATAAAACCAGAATTTTTTATGACACCGTATTGACTGAGAAAGAACAACAAAAAAGTAATAAAAAACTTAAAAATGAGAAGTCAACTCTTCTGGGTGAAGGGCATTAAACCTAGGGCCCTGCATGTGCTAAGCCCATGCACAACCACTGAGCCAATGCTTCTAGCCCCATAAAAATCCGGTTTTTGCTCTCCTGAACCACAGTAAACGGAAGGAAGGAAGGAAGTATTTACTATAATGCCAACTTCAAGCGATGCTGAGACTTCAAGCCCCTCAAGCAGTGTATATGCACCAAGACATGAAGTTTGTGCTTCTCTCACCCAGGAGCTCTTCACCTTCCTCTCGTTAAGCTGGTATCATTTCCCATATTCAAATGGGAATGGGGCATATTCTCATTCTTTCTATCTGGCAAGAAATATAATTGGCAGCCAGTTAAAATTAATTACGACAACTAAAATGATGATGAACTGTTTAGATATTGCACAAAAGAAGTTAGCAGTCTGTAGAATTGAGGATACATCCTTGAGGCTTATTCTGATGGTTCTGGAAGTTTTCCTTACAGGTTAGAGGACACTAATGAGGCTCTCTTGGTAATTCAAATCTAACTGGCCTTTTAAAAATAAGAAATACAACGTAGGCCAAATTATACACAAAAGTAGGTCACATTAAAGAGAAGCTTTACTTCAGTATTTCTGACATTATCAGACTAAAATATGGGTAGTAAAACTAGGGGAAGAATAAGTATGAGTGGGTGAGGAAGCCAAGATGGCTCAGCAGGTAAAGGCACTTGTTGTACAAGCCTGGTGACCTGAGTTTGATCCCCAGAAGCCACCTGAAAGTGCACGGACAGAAGTGCCTCTCTGCAGTTGTCCTCTGATTGCCACATGTGCACCACGACATGCGTGCCCACCTCCAGACATCATACACACACGCACATGCATTTACAAAAGACCAAAGAGGGACTGTAGGGGTACTAAGTGCTAGGTGGGACTGTAAAAGGAATAAGAACACCAGTGGATATGAGATTTTGATAATTAAAATAACAGTAAGTTTTAGTAATATCCTCTTACAACTCTGCCTACTTTTTATCTCATTTGGGTACCTTTTCCCATGAACTGAAATAAGTATTATGTTGCTATAGGACTCTTTTCTATTGCCAAATAATTATTTAAACATTGAAAATGATGTGTTATCCTTCTAGAATGGCAAGAGAGTACTGTTGTGTGTATGTGATTGGTATGGGACAACGTGCTGGGATCCCGCTGAGCTCCTAGTGTTGAAGGTGGAGGTGGTTACGGATGCAGTATGACATCAAATTCAGTTATGCACAGGACACAGAACTCTCTTGCAAAAGACAACAGACGAGGAAAATTTTCACCCTTTAGGCATATTGGAATATAGCATAGCATGCAGCATTTGCTCAAATTTACTGACTCTGAGTAAACTGGCAAAACTTAGGATATCATTTGGATGTTTAGAAAAACACAGACACAATCTTGATGTCCATCTTAATGTACCTATTCACCTCGGATGTATGTACCCTTTTCTTGGAATCACAGATCAAGCTTGATTTCTACCTGTAAAACTGAGCTTGCTGGTCCATGTTACATCATCTGCAGTGCATAACAGCGACCAAGGCATCCCACATCGATAAACAATGGAAGCATTCTGTCTATCAATTTTCTTTACAAGACAAAGTTAGGCCTAGGCTGGTACTGAATTTGTAATTCTCCTGCCTCAGCCTCCCAAACACTAGGATTGCTGGTCTGCAGCACCAGGCTCAGCGCTAGTCCAGGGTGTTTTGATAAACTGGATGCTACAGTAAGAATCTCCTCACTTGGGATTATGGCTAATCTTTTCTTGGTGAAACCACGGCATAGCCTTCAGTGAAGGAAACATTTTGGTGGCCACTGTCATCACTGATGATTTCTCACCCATTTCCTCATTTTTAGTAGAAAAATTCAAGGGTCCCAAAGAGTATTTCTTGATCCATACATAGTACAGGAGAATTGTCTGTATTCTGTCAATCATGACTTAAATAAACACTGATTGGCCATTAGCCAGGATGTATAAGTGGGACAACCAGACAGGAAGCAGAGGCGGAGCAAAGAGAATAGGAGAATTCTGGGAAGCAGGAAGCTCTCTTTGGAGTCCTGCCCAGACCACTGAAAAAGCAGGATGTGACCTCCCCTGCTGAAAAAGGTACTGAGCCATGTGGCTAACATAGATAAGAATAATGGGTTAATATAACTTACAAAAACTAATACTTAGCCTGAGCTAATGGGTCAATCAGTTTATAATCTTCTGGAGACCTCTGTGTGATTTTCTCTGGGACCTAATGACTGTGGGACCTGGAGGGAGGACAGAAACCAACAAGGCCCTCATGTTACACATACAGACCAAGCTAAAGTGGCAGAGGCGCCTGGAAGTTACAGGGACTGTCACTTACTATTGGACAGTATTTTCTCACCTTGTATTCTTACTATATGTTTACTGTCAAGATATTAATAAATTAGATGCACAGTTCAGATTTGTTTTAAGAAGATATCAGCAATACAAAGAAACTGCTGTGAAACTCAACAACATGGATGGTCTAATAGGCAAATAAAAGAAACCAAAATTAAAAAAATACAAGCTAAGCTAAATAAAATTCTAGAATACACAAATAGTATGTATCAAATTAGATCAATGGATGCTTTTGGAAATTAGGAAGGTAAGTGGGCTGTGGGGATGTTGATTGTGAGTGAGAACACAGGAACTTTCTGGGTTATGGAAATCTCCATGTCCCCATAGTCATGGAGTACTGATGGAAGGGGATAGCATTTGGCACCATGTCAATGCGCGCGCGCACACACACACACACACACACACACACACACACACACACACACACACAGAGTATTCCACATTTAAAAACCTTGGGACACACATACACACACACACAGTATTCCACGTTTAAAAACCTTGGGATGCCAGTGGCTGGGTCCTAATTTATGACTACCTCACCATTATGATTTGCCCTGTGTTCATCAGTTTTAAAGAGGTTACTTTCTGAGTCAAATATCCAATGGATGATTAGTTTCCTACAGAAATAACCTTATTACACTTTATGATATTCTAAAAATAAAATAAAATTATATTAGTTCTGAGAAGAAAATGCTAATATACTGAACAGAATTTTCTCAAAGTGACGCCACATATTCATCTGTAAAGTTAAAACTGTAATCAAAAGCCAATCATTTCTCTAATTCATTCTTTTTGGTAATTTCGATTAAAACCTACCAAAGACTTAATGCTGTCCCACATCCACATGCCACACAGACATCTAACATAAAATTTTACTATTCATAATCACCTCCACCTGAGAGTAGAGGGACAAAATGAGAAAGTACAATGTCCCTGCACAATGAGGACTATGGTAAGGGTATGTTGGAAAAGTCAATGAATAACCCAATTTCCCTTAAACTGCTATTCCTTAACTTGAAAAGTGGCTTCTTACTCCACATCACAAATTCTAATTGATTAGTAGTGAAACTGCAGACATTAATTCATTTAAACCAAAAACAAAAGAAGGCTGACTTTTCTAATCCACACTTATGATCATAGCCGTTAACTCAAGACTGTGTAAATATTAAGTTGATATTATAAACAATAAATTAATAATGCAGGTTCTTAGCTATAGTTTTCCTCTGACAGTTCAATTACACTAACAGCCCGTGCACCTCTCAGAGGAAACACTAGACACTTGTGCAATCAATGCAACGGACAGTCAGAAGATGGTTCCGGTAAACATTCCCGGTAGTTTTACAAATCTCTAAGTATCAAAAGAAAACAGGGCTCCTGTGCAAGATAAAAGAAAAAAAAAATAGAGATCATATATCCAAGGGGAAGGGCAAGCCCATGACCCGCACAGCGTTCTATGACAACCACTGGGGCCACACTGTAGCTGCTCCCTGTATCCTAAGACCCAGGAGTTTACGCATGGAAAGCGTCTCCCTTTCAAGGACTTAAAATGAGCCCCATATGCTCTTATCACTTTTTGTTTTTTGGTTTGAGGTAGGGTCTTAACTTAGTAGCCAAGGCTGGCCTTGAACTAACTCACTCTGTGGCCTTAGCTGGGCTAGCAGTTCTGCCTCTGCCTCCGGAGTGCCTGAGGTCACAGGTATTTGTCACCACACTTGACTTGGAATGATGTTGGTTTCAAGTTTAGAAAAAGGGTGAGAAAATTCTTGCAGTTGAGAGAAAACACTCAGCAATATCTTAAATAAAATATACACTTCCACTGATTCTGAAGCAAAAGAGGAACACCGGCGAGTGGAGAAACCACTTTACAAGATCTAGGGCAAGTTTTGAAGTGAGTAGTTAAGCGGTTTTGAAGAAACCACGTAACATCTTTGAAATTTCTCCCTATCTTTTAGGAGGGTAAAGGGCATTCCTTCAGAATGAATCCAAGTGGACGGCATATGCAGACAAGGATGTCAAGTCATTATGGCTAGCTGTGCCAGCATGAGGAAACATGCAAAGTAATTCTTTTAGTGCCGAGGCAACTTGTCTTCATCATGTGAACTACCCAACGCTTGCCTTTTTATTAATGGAAACATTTTTAAAAATTTCTTAAATATTATTCATTTTCTTAATGATGTTTTTGGATGAACAGGAAATTCTGATGGAGTCTTATGTATAATTTTTTTCTTGTACAGTTAGTGCCTTTGGTTTTCTGTCCAAGCGATTTTCACTTAAGTATCCATGCCTTTTACAAATAACTAGAACAGTTTTCCTTGCCACTGCTACCCAGGAGTTTTTGTGGTAACTGAGTGAGCCTGCCTTCCAGTTCCGCATCATTTTGCTATACTTCCTGTGGAACCATGCATTTTTATGGGTTGGAAAGAATTAATAATGTTGCTAAGGTTTCTTAAGTGTCAACATGTGACATATTTTGCTATGGTTCCATGCATCTTAGAATGTTTAATTTTCTTAAGGAGGATATGGCTCACTAGCAGTTCTTTGCTTTGGAACTGATAGACGGCCCTGGAGAGAGAAGATGGTTCAAAACATTGTGGATAATCACCAAGTACAAACTGAATGCTGAATGAATACGTTTTCAGAACACTATTAGTTTAGTAAGATGCCCCAAATTATACATCTGATAGAATTCAGACTTCAAGCCAGGACTGGCTGTCACCAATGTCTGTACTATTTACTACACTGTACTAGTGCTTGAGGATTTAGGGAGACTTAGGACCTAGAAATATTATTAAAATCATTGCTAGTGCATAAGAGTGGAGAAAGTAGATTATAATGATTTTCTGTCTTATTCTTTTCATAGTAAAACACAATTGTGGAACTTCTATTAAACTCCTTTCTTGATAATTCTAGTCATATACAGCATTTCAAAGTGCAATTTACATATATCATATTTAAATATATGATAATTTATAAATATATGATAATTTTTGTAGATTAGGCCAACCTGCACAGGGACTTTTTATGGCCATAAATATAAGGTCAGAATAATCCAATTTGCATATAAAACATAGAAATTAAGATGGCTAAATCCTCAGCAATGCTGTAACTCTGGTGAACTGGGAATACCAAGGATGGGGTCATTGATTTTGTGGAATTTCCTACTCAAAGCTTTGATCACACTGTTATTATTCCTACTGAAATGGAGGTATCTCTACTGTGCTTTTTCCTTGCTATAATGGAGATGGCACAATGAACATGACTGACATTGGGTGTGTGACTGAGGAAGCTGCAGGGGACAGAGATGTAGGTCCTCGAGCCAGTCTGATTAGAAACAGAGACATTACCTCCAAACAGGCCTTTGAAAAAGCCTGCCTTTAACTTACAATGTAGTCACTTGTAAATCTCCTGTTCATAAGAGCACAGGGCCACAGTGTGCATGAAGTCCTCAAAAAATATTTAAAAATCCAATAAATTAGACATAAAAAGTGAACATAGGGAAAAGATTCATTAGCTGATTTATGAGGCCTATGTGCAAAGGAGGAGGCTAAATCACGATGCAGGTGCAAAGACAGTAAATGACAGGAGGACAAGGCGGGATTAGGTTGCTCAGGCAGGGAGATTAATGCTAGCTTGAAGCTGGAAAGCCAGGCTACGGTGCTGACAGGCCAGAATTCAGTTAAGTACTCTAGGTACCGACACGATCACCAGAGCACCAAGTTGCTGTGTCTTCTACCAGGGCTCAAACCCACTACAAAGCTAGTGTAGACTTGAGCCTAAAGACCATGTGGATCCAAGAAAAGTACCAACAATGTTAATTTATTTCTAGCTTCTTTCTTTCTTTTTTTTTTTTTTTGCGAGACTTTCATGTACACCAGGCTGGCCATGAACTTGTGTTCTCCTGCCTCCACCTCTCTCTCCAGTGCTAGGATTATGGGCATGCACTAACACATTTGCCTAGAATGCAGTTTTAGCAACCCTTTAAATTAACTACTAAACATGTTAAAACCGACCAACTTTTGTTTTCAAGTTTGCCATCTCAAATTTGCCTTTTAGTATGAAGGCTTTAGTTATCAGTGGGCCCATTAACACACCTTGTTACTTTAATATCAGGCAGGCTGGTGATTACTGCATGTCACATCACCCGCCAGGACCTCAGCTTTGTGTGTCTAAGTGAGGTTAGCAATATTCAACTAATTAAAATCAGTATAAAAGGAGGTTGAGTAAGGGAACAAACTCTGAAAATGATTCCAAGTCATATATAAATGATAATTTAAAGTTCTGTATTCATTTTCAGCCTCAAACTTAATTAGAAAATATTTAATAGTTAATGAAGAGTCACAGGAAAATGTTCAGGATTAGCTGAGTGGTTTGCATGGCAATGCTTCTATGCGAGAATTAGTGTATCTGCTGATGAATCAGGTTTGTTCCGGCTGGCTCATCAGTGACAGTCAGCATAGTAAGGAATATTGGTGGATGTTTATAAATTCTATTACGTGAACAGGAATCTGTGACTACCCAGTCAATGAACTAAAATCTAAAGTCAGGCACAAAAGCCTAAGGCAGGGAGAGCAACTATGGAATACATGTAACCACTTCTTGCCTTCCAACTGCAGAAACCATGGCAGCATTATATAGTGAGACTTCACGGGGCTGCATGATCACCCCTCATGCTTGTGGCTCAGGAAGTCATTACCACTTGAACATAGTAGGCATGAGAGGGAACAGATTGTTACTTTCATCTTAGGACAGCAAGAGAGATTTGAATAGAATTACTGTTTAAAATAGTACTGTTGTATTTGTCTGTTTACATGAGTGATATATATTTAGAGCACTGACAGAATGTAAACAATTGCATTTTAAATGATCAATTGCTAAAAAAAGTAAAAAACAGCTAATTACGACTTCAAATACTCTTCTCATATGTATGGATGGACACACCGCCTGGAACATGACAGACCAAAGAAATATGTGTTCAAAGAAAATACAAAATTGATTAGGCTCCAAAAGATGTTTAGAATCAAGTATCATTGGACATGGCCCAAAAGTGTCTAAGTAGAATTTAGAATGTGTAGGAAACAGAAGACCCTCTATCAAATTGCACCTTAATTTGTGAGGCATCTCTGAAACAAAAATGGCATAGTATTCCCTAGCAGGTTTTAAATGATCACTTTCATTACCACTTGCCACCATTTAGAATTCTGTTAAGTACTGTGATTCCAAAGGCAGAAAAGAAAAAGGAAGAGGAACAGTGGTGATTAAATGAAGAGAGATGATTTATGCAATCAGCACAGGGCAAGGTGTGGAAGGGAATGCAAAGGAGGAAGAAAGAGGCTCTTTGCATTTATATTCAAGTCAAGGAGATAAGAGTTTTCATATGGGAAACTAAGCTTAAAGTCTATTTAATCAAGATTTAGGTTACATGTCTAAAAATCTCATCAAACTATAAGAACTGCCTACTACTTAAAGCTTTTGTGTCTAGTTAAAATTTATATATGACCATCAACTAATTTCTGTGTTAGCTTCAACACACACACACACACACACACACACACACACACACACACACACACACACACAGAGCTAATCATGGAGACTGGGCAAATTAGAAGTGAAACTGTAAAACAGACTAAATATGAAGAATGCTAATGATAGAAAGGCCAATAAATGTCAGATACAACAAAGAGCTGCTGGAGAAGATGGGGGCCAGAGAAGGAAGCTGAAGAGAGTGAAGAAGCTGATTGATTCAAGGAATATAGACATTAGAAGGGACTAGAATTCAGAGATCCTGCCCAGTCCTCTCAAGCGATGAGTGAGCAGACTGGCGTTCCCAGAGTCAGATGACTTGTCCTAAGCCCACGTCCAGCTAGAAAGCCCAGATCTGGCTCCTGGACATTGGGCCATCATTTGTATACAGCCCTGTTGTACATCATGAATTCAAAGGCAAGATGAGGATTCTTTTCCACAAAGACTTAAAATAACAGTGGAAGTAATAAACACCTAAAATTCTTTGGCCTTCTTAAGTATAAATACAGCATTTAGCATTTGTGTGCACTTTAGTTTAAAGCTATGCTGTGTAACAAATTCACTAATAGTAACTTATCATTGTGAATTAATTATTAAAAGTCTAGAGAATCAAGTTCTGTGTTTACTCAAGATTATTTTTTCCTATGTAAAATGTAAAAGTTTCTACAAATAATGTGTAGATTCTATAAGCCTAACATCAAATGCAAATATCTTAATGGAAGAACTGCTTGAACTGCACTGTGCTGTATCTTCAAATATAAGGTAGAGCCTTTAAAAAACATTGACTAATAAATGGTGACTAACAAATGGAATGACACATACTGACCTAATTGCTCATAAACTCCCTTGAATACAAATATGCTTTAATAATGCTTAAAGAACAAGAATTCAAAGTAGCATTAGTTCCCATAAGTGGTGGGCATTCTATATCCTAAATAAACTTAGTATTATAATAAGGTAGGTAAATGATTTTAAAATGAAAGCACAGAACTTGGGGACATTTCAGGCTGGAATTCAGTGTCTCTTACAGGTTCTTATTTGTGAGACATGAGTGATAATCCTACATCAGAGACTACAAATGGAGGAACGGCTAAATTGTGGTGTTGCTAGCTTGAACTCTGGAAAGTGCAGAGCACGAAAATGGAGCTCTGGGATTTAGGTCTGCTAATAATATACAACAAAGGAAGATTGAAATAGTGGGGGGAGCTCTGAAAAGGAAAGTAATTGCTTGCTTTGCTATAGAACCAGCCAGTTACAACACACCTCCCTAGTTAAATCCTTTTAATTTAATGAAAAAAATTTCCTTAATGGGAAGAGAAAAGAAATACTTTGTTGAGTATTCTTATGGCCAGGGTCTCTGAGAATATTTGAGACCTTACTGTCAAAAAGTTCATTTTTATTTTATGCCCACGTTATTTTATACCCAAATATATTATTTCCATGATAGTTGTTTTATGCTAAACAGTTTCACTCTGTACTAAGCAAGGATTTTTGAAATTATTTAATGACTGTTAATACTGTTAGGCTCTAGGAAAACATCCAACCTGATACATGCATTGCTGGAAGAACGTAAACCTCTGCTGTCCACTGGAAAGAGCCATACAAAGTCTAGTATTTAAGCCTGGAGACTGCAGCTTCAGTCTCGAACAAATAAGCAAGCACAAAATGGCCACATGTCCCCCAGTTCTCAGAATCAAAGCTTCCTCTCATTGGGAGAACTCCCAGGGCAAAATACCCTCCACTCAGCGGCAAGTGTTATGTGGGCAATCTTCAGACACGCACAATGGCTTTGCGCTTCCAACTCTTTTTGCGTGCTAGAACTGCAAGTAGATAAGGTTCTTATTTGGTGCAGAGTGACAATAACTATAAATCCAGTATCGAGAGAAGAGGGGTTAAGAAGCTGTTTGCACATTTTAAAAAAAGGCTGTGAGGAAAACATGATGGGGCTGGACTAGGGAGAAGTGGGGGAGATTAATGGTACAGTTCAGTTTTTCCAGACAGAAATGTAGTTCAGATTGGCTCTGTACAAATAACAAGATTGAACAGTCAGAAAATATTAAATGGCTAATTTTATGACAAGCATTTTTGGACACAGAAAAAAGCTACTACTGGAAGTGAGGCATTCAAAAATATCCTCCAATTAAGGATGTTTTTATATTCCTAATATTTTAAGAGAAAAGGCTGAAAAATTGTGTGAGACTTGGAGGGTCAAGTTGTGAGAACCTGGAGAGACTTAACTCAGGCTGCAGAGAATTTCAGAAACGTTTGGGCTGGGAAACCTAGGGAGGATGCAACCAGTGGGAAGAAGGGAAGCAAGGGCTGCTGGAACTTGAGCTACAGGTGGGGAGGGGAAAGGAGCTGACGTTGGGGTCCTCGGGATTTACTGGCTATCACAAAAAAGCTAGCTAATGTGACACCACAAAACTGAACACTGGGATTTACGCCTTAGGTCTCATATGTTTAAAGCAAGCAACAAATATTATTTGTTAACACCGTTAAAAAGATCACCATCTACGATGTCATGCTACAGTATTTGAATGTAAGCAATTTCAGCTAGAAAAATGAAAGTTTACAGTCTAAGTTGATGGTAATAAACAGCTCTCAACTGGAGGTGGTGGCTGACACCTATATTTCTAGCACTCTGGAGGCAGAAGCAGAGGGAGCAGGAGTTTAAGGCCAGCTAAAATTACCTAGACACTCTGTGAGGCCACCCTGGACAACATGAGACCTTGTTACAACAACCACCACCCCTACCATTACCAAAAACACCACCACCCACACTAAGCTTCCAGATATGAACAAGACAATTAAAATGCTAATTTCAGAACCGCTCTACCAACTAAATCATAATCTCTAGAGATGAGATACCAAACTGACCTTGTTAATAAACCACGTCACTAATGTCTGAGTATCACTGGACTAGAGTCCTCCACTTTAGAGTTTTTGAAATTTACTTGTGCATGTGCGTGTGCATGTAAGGAGATTGGATAACACCTTGCTGGGGTTGGCTCTTTCCTTTTACCAGGTGGGTTCAGGCTTGGCACCAAGTGCCCTTCCCTGCTGAGAAAGTAAATGCTGTTATTTTCATGGTGCTTAGGGCTCTCCAGAAGCAAATACAAACGTAACATTTAAGGGCATACTCTCTGACCTCATTATGGTACTGGCTTTTCTAGTTCCTTAGAGCACATGGATTCTGTGCTGCTTTGAAGTTGGGATGACAAATGGCATATATTTGGCATGAATGTTCCCCCCCTCTCTCTAGATACAGATTTCCAGGCTTAATACATTTTATGGCAGGTGATCAAATATAACCACAAACGAAAAGAACCCTGTTTCCATTACTTCATCAAGACCAAGGCACAGGGGCACAGGACTGGAATCTATATGGATGCCAAAGCTATTTGTGTGTATAGATAACTTATAAGCAATTCATATAATTAGTAAAGCCCAAGAAAAACTAGTTCTCCTTTAAAAACATTTCTTAGCGTTGGAGAAGGAAGCCAGCTTGCAGACACTAGGCAAATGCTCTGTCGCGAGGTACAGCCCTCAGAACTAGTGTGTGTAGTTAGAAACAGGTGAAAGGGTATTTATTTGGATCATGTTTTCAGAACAATCCTTGGCAATTTGATATTAAACGGCTTTATTCAATTTGGCTAAATAATAGACTTGAATGCAAAAGTCCCATGTATTATTCCTAATAAACTCTCAGGGTTGAAAAGACATAGATACAACTCTTTCCTCTATGTATATTATACTAAGTACCCACCTAGTCTGCCTATACAATCTCTACTAGGCCCGCAAACATGGAGTAAGTTAATTATTAAAAATTAAGTAATTTTAAGTGTTAGTTAATTATTTTAAATAATTTGCTTAATGAGTGCCCCAGGGGAACAATCTACAGTGAAAGCAATGGGTTCAACTGTTCACTAAGAACCATAAACTATGCTATATTGTTCCTCTAACGGTAAATACAGGGAAGCCTCAGAAAGATTGTGAAGATAGTGGTGTCTTAAAGGAAATGAGTTTATTTTGTCTCACATATATATCTCAAGAAATAATTAGCATTTAAAGCCCTTAAGCCTATTTACCTAAACCATGAATCATTCATATTACTTGATACACATTATAAAATGTAAAATTTGGAGACTAAAGTAATTTCCAGGTTCCTTCAGGTCTAATATCTTATATTCAATAAGCTTGTAAGTAGTTTTTTGAGCAATCATTCATTTTCCCTTACTAAGATTTATATGCCAGAATTAATTAATAAATTAAAAATATGCTTCAGTATCCATATATTTGCAAGATGATTCTCATGTCTTTATAATTCACTCCTGCCAGATATATCTTGAGATAGCTGCTGAAAAGTGAGAGGGAATTGGAAAGGTCACTAAACGTAATGAGTATAAAAAGAGAATAATTTACCAAAACTCCAGTCAACTTATAAAATGTTGCTTTCTATTTGTGAATATCTCAAGTCAGTATAAATAGCAGTGTTCTTCCTAACAGGATAATAGTTATAAATTTGTCTACTACTATCTTTGTAGGTCAGACAGTCTCTCATCTATCACTGTAGTATTAATGCCTCAAATCTGTAGCATCCATTTTTCTGAGATATGTTAGAAATGCAGTCTTAGACTTCTCCTTATTCCGTCACTCCCAGTGCACAGAGATGGAGATGGGTATCAGCAGTCTGGTGTTTAACAATCCCTAAACTTTTGAAAGCCATCACCCTAAAGCAATGGAGGAAAACATGAGCCCGTCTTGTTGGCAATTCCATGTGACAGGGACTGCAATCACATAGCCAGGATATGGAGGAAGGGTGAACTGTCAGCCAGATGGCAGGAAAAAGTTGTAAGAAACAAGCAAGCCTCTCAATAATATTGATAAGATTTATTTTCAAACTAATTTAACATAACCAGTTTTCAGTCCATGAACATGAAACTGTAGCCCCATATAGTGAGCATTGTCTTTTCTGTCCCTAGGGATAGAATCAGGATGATCCATCTATAGTCCCATCATCAGAACCCTTTAAATATTACTGATAATTACTTGAAATAGTCGACCAGGATTTGAAGTTCAGTCTATAATCTATTCTTAAGATCAAGTAAGTTCTATTTATGAACAGCAACTTAAACCAAGTGAATAAATCTTCCTTTAAGATTGGTGAGATTAATAATCCCATTTATAGGGAATAGTTTTGGATAAAATAGTTCGCAGTAATCTGAAACTAATTTGTTTTGAGTGGGAACAGATTATGTTTTATTACAGTTGGTGCGTGTGTGTGTTTCTGAGAAAGTCTTACAGGTAGCCTGGCCTAACTGAGCATAATCTTTGTTTTGGGTGTCAATTTGTTTGACAGATATACTAGTTGGGAAATATGGAGCCAATTTTTAAATCTCTTGAGAATTATAATGAAGATAATGATGCTATTATATAGATTACAAACAGTCTATATGAAGGGTAGAGCAATGTAGTAAAGCAGGTATTCAACATTGGCTATTGGTACTAATAAAACCTTTACTGACAATCTTTCACCCTACCTCTTTCTTAAGACAGGATTTTATATAGTCCAGATTGGCCTAATTTGTTGTAGAGCCAAGAATGATCCTGAGCTTTCTACTCATCCTAAATTATTAGCTAACTATGGTCAGGATGCCAAGAGTGATCAAGTGAAGGACTTTCTTACAGTCCATATAGAGCTAGACTATTTCAAAATTCAGCTCTGGCCTTATTACGTTTTAGTTAAAAAAAAAATAAATAGGGTGAAAGTAGGGTCATGGTGGTAGAAAGTCATGCTCTTATTGAATTCCAGTCCGGTACAGTAAGTGGGAAGGAAAGATTACTGGTGAACTGAATTCTAGAAATATTTTTATACCTGGTTATAACATGGTACTCTTTTTAGAGTACTTACTAAACAGCAATAGAGTTCATCCTGTTAAGAGTTCTAGATTGTGAAATCATTCTTATAAATTTTACTGCCAGTCCGAAGGGCGTGGAGGCCAAGAAAGCAGTTTCTGAAGCAATTTAGCAAGAATGTTCTGGATTTAGGTCCACGTTGTTTTCTTTATTCTTAGCTCATTATTATATGGTTCTGACCAGCTGTGAAGTTTTCACACTTCAAGTGTGTACTTTTAGGGAAAGTTGTTTGCTGTGTTTGGCGGTAGGCTGAAGGAAATCTCTACAAAACGACAAATGCAAAGAACTAACAAACCACACTGCTCTCTCCCGTTCCGCTGAGATTCCAACCACCATCAAGAGGAGCAACTGAGAACTGCAAAGATACTGCTATTTTGAGGAGAGGGAGGAGCAAACAAAGAATTCTGTCTACAACAGTCAATTCATTCTATGGAATTTGTTCAAAATCAACCAGCTAAATTGCTACTGTCAACCACCACCAGGTCAAAGACATGGAACCTTTTGCAAAAACAGAACTGTATGTGCATCAGTGTTTGTAAGACAATCAAAATATTTGCGTGCTTGTGCTCTTTAAAAGACAAGTAGGTTACTCTTAAATGCTGTCTCTGATAAATAGTCTGTCAAGAAAGACATCATTCTCTTAACATGGTTTTGGCAGGTGGTGGCACTGCACAATGGAGGACTAGAGTGCCCACAAAAATGCCCCTATGCCCACAGCCTATCTACTCTCCACTCAGCAACCCTTGTATTTTCTCAAAGCTTAAACAACAAATAAACCATTAGGATATTTAACCTTTGCACACTCTAGCAAGCACAGAAGTATACAACAGATCCATTCTGTTTCAGGTAAGGGTTCTTCCTTGTGTTCAAGATCATTATTTGAAGGATAGTACTCAATATGGCCAAGGAACAGATAATCGAGGTCAGCACTCCATTCTCTGGGACACTATGACGACACTAGCCATATACACTTAGCATTGTACTTACGATTATTTCAGGGGTAGCATTTGGACAATGACGCTAGGTTTTAAGAATTACTTTGTCATGCTGAATTAAGAGTTGACTATAGAATATATAGAAGAAACAAGTCACACTCCTTCAAAAATGAGACTTCACATTTAAAAATGCTCCCCTCGCTGGGCGGTGGTAGCACACACCTTTAATCCCAGCACTTGGGAGGCAGAGGCAAGCGGATATCTGTGAGTTCGAGGCCAACCTGGTCTACCAGAGCTAGTTCCAGGACAGGCTCCAAAGCTACAGAGAAACCCTGTCTTGAAAAACCAAAAAAAAAAAAAAAAAAAAACAAAAACCAAAAAAACTCCCCTCAAAATATAAAGCAGAAGATAACGGTGGTATAAAGCATAAGACAATGTAGTCAGTATGCAGCAACTGGTCTTAAGGGCCCGAGACAGAAGATCCTCAGATGCCACACAACTGGCATCACCTGTGGCTTCTGGCTAATTTCTACATCCTTCACTTACTGACTCCTTCACACTCCACTGATGCAGACTTGAGGAGTAAACCCAACACAGTATTTTTTTTTCCACACGAAGAATGTACCTCACAGAAATTGAATTATTTCTTCAGGGCCAGCTCATGTATTATAGAATCAGGTCTTATGACTTTCTCAGTTCCTCTCTTCAGGGTTAAGTCAGGATTGGGAATTGTTTTCCTTATTCACATTAGATAGATTTCTTGTTATAGAAAAAAAGGGCTATTGCCCTTTAGTTTCTTTTCTTTTTGCTACTTTTATGTAACCTCATAAAATATATAATAAAATCTCAAAGAGTATTATTCCACAGAACCACGTTTTCTATAGTACTTTCTGATGTGAGGAATTCTGGCTTTGGTTAGCTAAATCAGTCAGATTTATACCATTAGTTTAATAAAGAATAAGAAAAAAACCTTTCTCCTCTTCAAATTTACCCTTTGAATAACTCAAATACTTAAATACTGTAAGAAATTTTAAGGGTCAGTTCCTTTTTTGTTGTTGTTTTAATCTTATTTCCTGAAACCCAGAAACTTTATAGAACAGTAGTAAAAATAAAGTATAAGGGAGTAAAGTAAGAAGACACACAATTGCTGTCGAGTGTCCGAGTCAATCTTAACAGAGACACGTTTATTTGAACATGCTATTTTCATCATGCTCGTATAAGGAAGCACCTTCCCTGCCACGGTGACTACTGCACTTTAGCGTGTTGGTGGCTGTCACCGTATCCGACAAAAACAAATGATTTTCACAAAGAAAACATGAACAAGATAAAATTTAGAAAGGATGATTTACCAAGAACATCAAGGGAGCTCTGACTAGGAATCGAAAATTACTAATAATTTTGCTCTAAATTTAAACACAATTAATTTTTAAAGATGAATTTGCCTTTTTGGGTCTATTTTCTATGAATACAGAGAAATATGAACACACCCTTTAAGTTTAAACAATTTATGAAGATCTTGGCCAGCTTTGCAGATCCAACAAAGGATGGTGAGTTAGCCATTAAATATGATGCAATTCTCTCAAGATTTTAAAATGTTTAAAAGATCATGTCTACTGACACCATCTCTCTCCTGAACAACAAATTATGCCCCAACCACACAGATACTACTATAAAGTTTAAACTGTGCCTTTCCACAGTTTTCATATTTTGTTCTTAGAAATTTGCCAATACCAATCTATTAAAGAATACCATTGGGGCTGAACGATAGCTCAGTGGTTAAGAGCATTGACTGCTCTTCCAGAGGACCAGGGTTCAATTCTCAGCACCCACATGGCAGCTCACAATTGTCTGCAACTCCAGTTCCAGGGGATCCGACACCCTCACACAGACATACATGCAGATAAAAACACCAATACACACAAAATAAAAGTAAATAATTGAAAAAGAATCCTCAATCCATGTTTAAGATATATTTTTAATTCTGTTAGATCTTTTACCCTGGCTGCTTTCACTTATAAAACTGAGGGGTTCAAGGGCAAAATATTTAATGCTTCAGGTTTTTTCTTTCCTTTTCTGGGTAGTCAACAGAAAAGAGAAGAGGTCCGATAATGCACACCTGATGAACAGGAGTTCCGTTCCCCCTCCCCCCAGGACTGTCGAAGATACTGAAGTAGCTCTAATACTTGCCACTTTTGTGTTTCCTTTTGTCTAACCTTCCTTTTCAACAGTTACATCTGCTATGTCACATTCATCCATCAGGTGACTTAGCTGTATTCATAGCCTCTTCCTGAGTTACCCCCTTTCCCCAAATCATAGTAGTCCCAGGATTTCTGACAGACTCTAGGGCATTAAAAAACAAGGTGAAAAAAAAAAAAGGCCCAACTTTCTCAGGGCTGGGAATGTGGCTCAGTGGCAGAGTGCTTGCTCAGCATTGGCTTGGCTCTCAGTTCCCCAGACCCATTACATACACACACACACACACACACAGACACACACACACACACACACACACCCCAAAACAAACTCAAGAAACAAACAAACAAACAGAAGAATTAATGCTTTAAATGATTAGCAACAGTGCTGTTTCTTTGTGGAATCTTGGATTTGAAGAGCTGTTAAATCAACTTTATACCTTTCTTATACAGATAAATATTTCATGTTAATAACGCAAGGGATTTCAACAGAGCCATGACATAAAATCTTTCATGGCAGTTCTAAAGCTCATGTACTGATAATGACAAGGTCTTTGGATGAAAAACAGTAGCACAGTTAGTAAAAACCGAAAGCTATCATTTGTTAAAGCTTTTAAATATCAGTGCTTTTCATTAGAGAACACAGTTAACCTCACGTACCACTTGGCTATATTATTTAATATCCAGATCCCCCAGAACTAATGTGTTACTTCAGGAGAAAACAGCAATAGTTTTTGAGAGAGGAAAATAGGGTGATATGGAAGGTGAGGTGGTTAGGTATGGGGAAGAAAACTAGCATGTGAAACTGCATATTTGTACACTTAAAAATAAACACAGACATTTGTAATCTAAGTCAATATCAATGGATTTACATACTATTTTCTTGATATCTTTTCTGCATAACATAAAAACTAAATGATATGCTAACCAAATAAAACATGACATTTAGTAAAAAGAAAAAAATTCCTTAAATGCCAGACCTAAAGTTGATACAGTCAGGTATGGGAAGATACATATGTTTAAGCATTTAAAAAGAACATATGTACACAGATGTTTGCACATGAGAATGACTCTAAAAGGAAACTCAAGAAATTGATAACACTAGTTGCTACTTTTTGCTGTAGCTTATTATTATTATTTTGGAGACAGAGTTTCATGCAGCTCAGGCTATCCTCAAAGTTGCTAAGTAGTCAAGGATGACCTTGAACTTTGTTCCTCCCGCCTTCATCTCCCCAGTGTTGATGTGATATGTGGTGTGGCAATCAAATCCAGGGCTTTTTTCATTCTAGACAAACATTTCATCAACTGAACTACATCCTCAGTCCCACAAACCTGGTACTATATGAATATTTCTCCCCACTAAAAATGTTAAAACTTATTACTAAAGTAAATTTAAATGACTGAAAAATGTCTCATCAGATTAGGAACAAAGACTGACTTTTTCCATTATACGAGAAAATAGTAAAAATTTCCTGTAAGATCTACCTATGCATATTTGACCATATTTCCTTTATGGCAGACTTACTGTGATTAAAAAACCCAATTTTCATACAATATTGAATTGGGAAACACATTTTTCCTGTACTCCAGGGCTAATACTGTAGACTATATACTGTCTCAAAAGTATGCTAATTCTGTATTTACTTCCTTTGATGAGCTAGCCATTAGCCACAATTTCTCCAAGGAAGTCAAGACATTGCTAAGGAAACACCAGAATGATTTCAATAAATCTTATCTGGCAATGACGAATTTTTTTATCTGTACCATTCTGGAGGCACAGAATTAATGTTAAGTTCTTTTGATAAAACATCTTGCCAAAGATGTTTGATGTTTGGGTAAAGACAGATTTCAGAATAGGTGGCAACTCACCAAAGCCCTTACCTAAAATTTGGAAGAGGATTTCATGGTTTCAGTGAAAGACACTTGGAAGGAAGCAAGAAAAAAAATTTACATAAAAATCTCATTTTTCGGACAACCAATTAAAATTCAAATGAAGCCTCATTCATTTAAATATTAAATAAACTATAAAACAAATGTAAAGGAATGACAATAAATACATCAGTTTTCAATGGTTGCTGCTGATTAAAAATGACTATCTGAGAGTATAGCCCAATTCCATCCTCTTCAAATTGTGCAGCTCAGATAAATGTTTATTTTACTGAAAATATTTGCAAAATTACAATATAAATACATGATTATATTAAGATGACTATATATAATGTTTCTTATCTATAGATATAAAATGAATGCAATAAATATAGCACACTCTTGATGAATTGTTAGTACACAGTGTTTCTCAGTAAAGCACATACAACCTATTATTAAGCAACAATTATCTAGTTTTCAAATATACATCTTCAACTGTGTTCAGGGTAGAAGGATACACCAAATCCCCCAGTTCCCTTTTGAGTTGGTGAAGGTTAATACTTTCACAGATTTTAAAATATCCTATTTATTTAGCAACTTATAAAGCTCTTTATATTCCTTACTTGAAACTTTTTTCTTTAGTCTGGTGATTTTTAAAACATCAGCTAACCATACTTTTAATTCTACTGCTGTCACATGTACTGTCTTTTTATTAGTAACTTAAAACACATTTTAACAATGAAACAGAATCATTAAAAAAGTTATCTCGCCAGATTCCCCAATTTCATTTTTAGAGTATTATGGGAAGCCTCAAGCAGATATAGTCTGAACTGCAATACTAATCTGGATTTGGAATAGTTTGATATTATTCTAGTCCTTAATACAAATATGAAATCTACTTTAAAATTCCTGTTAAATGATATATGTTTTAAAACCATCTTCTGCCCTTCTCCGTCACACCGACTTCATGGGAACCTGTTACAATAGTTCTTACACAAACATATGCATGCAAGAGATCACCTTACAGATTCTAACTACGTAGTTACTGAAACACATCCGGCCTGCCAAGTGGCATAAATGTACATCTTCTATATACAAAAGGTAAAGTGCATTATTAAATTAGTGAACTGACAGATTGTCTGCCTGGACCATATAGCTTTCAAATAGACAAATGTGAAATTCTCCCATTAGAGCCAATTATTTCAAGAGGCTCTAAATAGCTTTTCCACCCTGTCATTTATTTTTTTGGCCATGCTCTTTAGTGCAAATAAGCTTGTGTTTGACTCAAGTTTAAGGGACATGGCAGTTTGGGGCTTTAAGAAGGAAAATAATATAATGTGGCAGAACTTGAATATCTTTATAATACATTGCATCTTTTGCATATAAACAGCACATTAGTGCTGCTTTCAATTGCTAGGAGCACACTGCCAACTACTGAGGAACCCGTTTCCAGATTTTATACTATTAGCTTATATCATTACAGTTTGAGTCTGTCCACATTATGCTCGATTACTATGTGCAAACATCATCAATGTTTTAGCATTATATAGTGAACTAGTAATTTTGGTTACTAACTTCAATGCTCTTTTTTTACTTTGAACATCCAGTTTCCTTAAGAGTTTAATGCCTTCAAGGCAAGGATCCTGTTATTTTGAAGAATAACCATGTACATTTGCAGCTCCATTTACGATACAAATGACAATAAATAAAATTTATATTGCACAGATAAAAATAGTAGTAGCTTATACGATACATGGCAATACACATCCTAAATCCAGATGTTTGAACTGGATCACACTTAATTATGGCTAATGAACTCTTGGGAATTTTAAGTATCAAAAAAAATCATATCATCATACCATTTTTCAATGAATATAATAACTATGTAAAGGCAAACAAAGGATTGGTAAAAGTCTTAGTGATTCTAAAGTGTGTTCAATTGCCAGTATATATGTATCTACCCAACTTGTAGCTTTGAGATGGCAAGGACTTTGAAGTATACATACAACATAGAAAACCTGGCTATTTAACTAGTTTTTTACTTAAATAATTAATGTGAAATGAAGCTAATAATATGTATATACAGTGAATTAAATATATTTATCTTCATGTCTGACATAGTACTGTGTGTATGCATACATGTAGGTATATACACACTCAAGCCTTATCAGACTAAAAATCAAAAAGAAATCAGTTGGTCCTAATGGATAGATATTTTAAAAAGGAAGATAAGATTTTAAGAGTGCATCCACTCACAGCAATAGTGATAGGAACAATTGAATAAATGGAATCTTCACAGCTCCAGTTTGCCGAAATCTGACAGGTTGATTACTATTAATAGGCACTATGATGGGCAGCAATAACAATCAGTAGTACAGTAATTCAAGTGCACACCATTCCTTCATATACCCCAAGCTACTTTTTAGCAAGCCTACATAATATGTTATTTTACAGTTAGGACTGTTTAAGAATCCTTGCTACTTTTATAGCCGCAACACCCACCATGTGATATTAACTTTAGAACTAACATTATCTTCTAACCTTCAGTTGTTCCAAAGTGATCCAGATGGTCATGATGATAATGAACTGAGTGAGATTCCATCATAGTACTTCAAGAAATGTTAAATATAACCTGCAACCAACACCACTATGTGTGTCTGGGTTACTAGCTGCTTGTTCTTCAGTAACGTAAACCAATGAAATAATTTTTCTTAATTCACTTCATAGTTTCCTTAGTGACCCAAGTGTAACATGTTTGGGAAAAAGTTCTGGAGGGAAAATTGTTAAAAATAAATTCCGAATTACTTAAGAGCATAGAAAAGCCACATTCTGACCTCAATCCTCATCAATAAGAAGTGTATTTGAGGAACTGAAATCAGTGTCTGTCTCTGAAAAATGATTATTGGACTTACGGTGGGGGCAGTAACTGATCCCAGAACAAAACACAAATTCATTTAGAATAAAATGTATCCTGACAGATGAAATTTCAGTCAGATAATAAGGGGTGTTGGTACATGTATATTCTATATCCACTTGTTTAAAAATTGCTTGAGTGTTAAAAATTCAGGTGGCACTTTCTGGAAAGTGATTTTTAATACAGACAAATGGATACGTCTTGTACAGAATAAACCTCTTTAGGAATCCTAAGGAGCACCTTGGAAATTGCCC
The DNA here is from genome assembly GCA_004026605.1 of Ondatra zibethicus. Classification (NCBI taxonomy): domain Eukaryota; kingdom Metazoa; phylum Chordata; class Mammalia; order Rodentia; family Cricetidae; genus Ondatra; species Ondatra zibethicus. The sequence continues at coordinate 64,551 of PVIU01002822.1, forward strand.
GAATTTTCCTTTGAAATGTTTAGAATCAATCTTATTTCCAAATATTGTATTTCCCAGACTGTAATTTTGTATTCTAAATGCTTTTTTGCTTTTTGTTTTGTTTTTTCCTTCTCAGCAAAAAAGGGTTTTTCTTCTGGAGTTAAAGTATCTGTATCAATACCAGGTTTATACTGGAAGTTTGACACGATCTTTAAGTGCAGCAAATGCTAAAGTGCTACTAAAATATATTAGGAGATGTATTGTTACATCACTCAACTGGTGACTAACCCTATGAAATACATGAGTGGTGAAGCATGAAACACAACACTTTGAAAGTCCATGACAGAGTTTAAGGAAAAACGACTGCAAATTACCATGAAAGGCTAAAACATCAAAATTTCCATAGCAAAGCCACTGGGTAAAAGCCTCCCTCTCCACAGTGACATGAACATGACTCCCAAAGCTTTGGAAAGTCAGTAAAATACGCAGTATAGGAAACAAATGGGACTGTAACTAGCTTGGAATAATCCACTAAAACTTTCCCATGGCTTTGATATGGCAACTAAAACTGTAGGGTTACCACAAAATTTGAAATTATTGAACACTCTATATATAGTAACTGTTAAGAAATATGATATTGTATTTTAAAGGTTTAATTATCTAGTAAGATTTGATCTTTCAGACTGGTACTAGTTAATATCCAGTTACCCAATGGACATATTCCTACTTGTACTTTCATAGACATATACTATACTTGAGGTCAATTTCTATTTCTGTGGTAACTGTCTACAGGTAAACTTCGCGGCTTCTTAAGAAGCATGTGTGGGACTTCCTTTGGGGCGAGGATTTGTTAAACAGAAATTCATACTTTTCATAGTAAGTATATGCATCATTTTCAGGGTTATGTCATAGTGCAATGTAAATCTCAGTTATGGTGTTTAAAGGTCAGAATGTCACACTTTGTGCTGATCTGCATACTTCAATCATCTGGAGCAGTTGAAGCAGCTAAACTATTTAGCTCTGGGGAGGCTGGAATTCCCATGAGGGGTATAGTGAGCTATGGATAACATAACATGAGAATCAGATTTCTTGAAGTATAAACTATTAGAGGTATTACTAATAACAAGGGGCCCAAAAAGAGGAAAAACTTCTTCAAATGATTACGGATCAGTACTTTTTAGCCAATTAATGGTTTTAAAATTTTGCCTGATGGAGTTCAATGTCATGCTAGCCGAGGCATTCTTGTTCTTCACCACTGGCCCTTCTGCCATCCATTCTCTTTTCTTTATGGCTGTTGCAAATTTTCCTCATCTCTTCTTCATACTTGATAAAATTCTCCCCAAACCTTGTCCAAGCTTTGAACGGAACAGTAATAGTATTACGGTAAGGTGGCCTCACCTCACTTACCTTCAGGAAAATTCCATATTTATTAGAGCCCACATCAAAGTAGAACCTTTTATTGTCTACTCTGAAAGAGGTCCCCTCGGGGAGTTCAAGTGGCTCGTCATCTCCACATCTTCGTTCTTCTATATCTCCTTCGCCATAGTCTTCAATCAGCTGAACCAAGGCATCACGAAATTCAATCATTCCTTGTGCTGGGAGGACAATAGTCTGTTCCTGACCCAAACTGTGGCCAAAATAACCTATCATGCCAGTGCCCCGCATCATGGTTTGTCTAATCCTCAGGAAACGACCTCGCTGATTCTCCTTTAGGTCTAGGTAGTATTTCCTATTGTCCCTCTCTATATAGTCTGTTTTGAGGACACTGTGAGGATGCTCTTCGGACCCCACCGACACTGGTGGGGAGGGTGCAGAGTGCTTCTGCCGCCTCCTGGAGACTTGCTCTTTGCTCTGGCCATGCTCTTGCCTGTGGCCTTTCAGGCCCAGGTGGGCATAGTGTTCGATGAAATCGCCTAGACAGTCCTTCAGCTCTGCTGCCACTGATAGGGAGAGGGTCAGTTTACTCTTTCTGATATTGTCCTGCCGGCCTCTCCCTATCCAGACTTCAGCTATCTTTAGGAAGCGGCCCCGGGAGCTTTGCTTCACGTCTAGGTAAAACCTCTTTTTCTGGATGTCCACGCGTTTGGAGGCCAGCTCCTGGATTTCGGATGCGCCCCCAGCCTGATTAGGGGTGGCTGACGCGGAGTAGTGGGGGTAGTGAGAGTGCTGGGCCTGGGGATAGAGTCTACTCTTGCTTAGGCCAGAGCCCCCTACATTCTTGCCTCCGCGGCCACGGCCGCCGCCACCGCCGCCTCCCCTTCGCCTGGCTCTTTCCATCTTCAGCTGCAAGTGACAAACAGACACACGGGGTGGGATGGGGGAGGGGTGTTGAGAACAATCGCAGACGCCCCTGGGTCCGCACTGCCCCCGCCGCCGCCGCCCGGAACCCCCACTCCGGCCCGGCTCTCGCGCTCCGGCCTCGGCCGGCTCCGCACCGCACCGCACACGCAGCATCCCTCGGCCGCCCCGGGCCTCCCGTTCCGATTCCCGCATGCCGCCGGCCGCCCAGCTCGGGCTCGGCAGCCCCAGGGGTCCCCCAGCCAGCCGACACTCACATCATCTCCGTCACCGCCACCGATGCCCTTCACGACCACCGCCGCCGCCAGCTCTCGGCCCCTCCGCCGCAGCCGCCGCCCCCCGCCTCCTTCTCCGCCGCCGCCGCCGCCGCGCGCTCTGCCCCCCGCCGGAGCAGCGGGGCAGGGGCATCGCCTGCGGCGCCCACCGCCGCCGCCGCGCCTCCTGCGGCCGCTGCCTGGATTCGGGCACCGGCCCGACGCCGCGGGGAGGGCGGGCAGGCGGGAGGGAGGCGGGGAGCTGCCGGCGGGGCCGGGCTGCGGACCCCGCCTCCCCAGCCGCGCTAGCGGAAAGAGGGGGGCTAGGGCTCTGCCTCCGGGCGCGCCCTGACGGCAGCCAGCGCGCGGGGACCCGGCGTGCGTGAGAGCCGGCTGGAGAGGTGGCGGGAGCCTGTGACTTCCCGCGGCTCGCCCGCACCTGTTTCGGGACTACATTTCCCGGCGTGCCCAGCGGCCGGCAGCTTTGAGCATGCGCGCTGCGCCGGCCTACTAGGATGGCTGCGGCGGGAGGGCGGCGGGGCTCGGGGAAGCTGGGCGGGGCGGCGGGCGGAGTGCAGGGGCGGGCAGTCTTCAAGGCCGACGTGCACCTTGGCGCCTGTTGGTGTAAAGTTAGTGTGTGCGGGGCCTCGGCCGCAGCCTGGGTTCTGGGCTTTGGTTCTCCACCCTTCATAAGTCATCCTGCTGAAGGAGAAGACGCGTTGATGTGGCTGTTCTCAGGGTAACGTGCCTTCTACGCTTTCGCTTCTCCTCTCAGCGTACCCTGGGCTGTGTCTACGCATCTTGCACCCTTGGTGTTCTTCTGTCCCCCTGGGCAGACTCCTGGGGTTGTGTTGGGGAGAGTCCTGGAAACGAAACCTGCCTCCTTTCTCCGTCAGATCCCGGGGAAAGGGGCCTCGGAGCCACAGGCCTCCTCTGATCCCGTCAGTTAGTGGACTTTCCCGCCCCTTCCGCCCGCTGCTGCTGCTGATGTTCCTTGAGCCCTGAGTCCAGCTTTCAGATGAGGGCTGATGCTGACAGAACTAAGTTAGAGGAAGCAGCCGGCTTTCCACAGTTGGGCAAATTGCATTGGATCTCTTCAGTTCAAGTCATTGTACTTAATGGGCTTTTTGTCTTGTTCAGTATGAGCTGATCTCCAATAGTCGTGATGTGTAAAAATCCTGGAGAGCACTCTTTAGAATGCTAATTCAGAGTCCACCAAATGATAATAATTTAGGCTTTATTTTATTTTGTTTTTTGTTGAGACAGGATTTCTCTTCTTGTAGCCCCTTATACTTTTAGCCCAGGCTGTCCTCGAACTGAAGACAGTCCTGTCTGCTCTGTGATGCCCTCCTGACCTTGTGTTAGAGACTGTCTGCAAAGCCTGGGTTGAATAGGGCAGTTGAGTACTTGACGTCGCTGAATTCGAGTCTTTCTTCCTTTTTCTTCTTGCCTTGAGGATGGAAGCCCGAGCTACTCACTTCTCTATTACAGCGCTCTGCTATAGACTGACATCCCAGTTCTGTGTGAATTAGGCATATCATTGTTGAACTCTGCTCAAGGTGTTAGAGATAATCAAAGAGGGAGAAAGTTTATCATTTTAGAGCTTAAATTTTAGTGGGAAGAGACACACGAAAGCAAAATGCCAAGTGTAGTACGAGAAAGTAAAAGTGAAAGACAGAGGAATGAAGGCCAGTGGGTTCTGGGAGCTATAGTTTCCCGATAGGTCCTCCCTCTGAAGGAAGTGAGGAAAAGAAAAGTGCAAACGCCTGCTTGTAGTTAAGAGCAACCTAGAAGGGCCATTAAGGCAGAGAAAATGAGGCTGCTGGTTGAGACCAGAGAGTCTGTGCAGGGTTTGTTGACTGTATTTGTTGAGTAATTTGGTACATCATGCTGAAGAGTTGGCAAGCTATTGGAGACTCGTCAGGGAAACAGCTTTATTGGAATAATCCTTAAAGCCATGTGGTGGCGCACGCTTTTAATCCCAGCACTCAGGGAGGCAGAGGCAGGCGGATCTCTGTGAGTTTGAGGCCCGCTGATCTATAGAGCAAGGTCCAGGACAGCCAGAGCTATATAGAGAAACTCTGTTTCGAAAAATAAAAGGAGTAATTGTAATACACACACACGTACATGTGCACGTGCACACGCACACGCAATATAATTTGGCAGCTTAATAATATAAATACAATTCAGTGATATTAACTACATTCTTCATGTGCAGATATCACCACTATCTGCTTCTAAAATATATTTTTCGTTGTTGTTGCTTTGGGTTCTTGTTTGTTTGTTTTTGGATGCTGGGCATTGCTCATGCTAAATATCTTTTACTGAGCCACACCCTAGCCCTATTTCCAGAACTTTCTCTTCATCCTAAGCAGAAACTCTTTAACCATGGAGCAATAACTCCATTGCCTCCTCTTCCCAGGCCCCAGCAATTTGTAACATATCTTTTCTCTTATGAATCCACCCATTTCAGATAGTTCATGTAAATAGGACCATAAATATTTTTCCTTAAGTTTCTGACAGATGAGGCTCAATGTGTTTTCAAGGTCCATCTGTGCTGTGGTTTATAGCTGGGCTTAATTCCCATTTTAAGGGTGAATTATATTTCATTATGTATATGTACCATATCTGCATATCCTTTAAACTATTGATAGATAGGTTGTTTCCTTTTTTTATTGTGAATACTGCTGCTCTAAATGGTGTGTGCATATCTGTGTCCCTGTTTTAATTATTTGACATATGTCTGTATATGGGAATGGACTTTCTGCACTATATGATAAGCTTTCTATGCAAATGCTGAACATTTCCCACAATGGAATGCACAAGTACCTCAGTTTCCCCACATTGTTGTCAAAACATATTCCCCACTTTTTAATTCCTTCTTATTGCAGTCCTCTTAGAGGGTTGCATGGAGTAGTATTTTATTTTTGTTTTGATTTGTATTTCTTTAGCGACTATATTTGTATTTCAATAACAACTGTCATTGAGCAGCTTTTTATGGTATTTAATGGATACTATTCTTTAACAGAGTATGTGTTATAGTCCTTTGTCCATTTTCAAAATTGAGTTTTTTAAGTTGTAGAGTTATAGAAGCTCTTCACTTGAGTATGAAACTGTCATCATATATATGTTTATTTATACATAAAAAGCACAAAATATGATAGGTTATTTGCAAATTATCTCTATCTATCATCTATCTATCTGTCTATCTATTTATCTATGTATGTTGAGATTGAGTCTTGGTATGTAGCCAGACTGTCTGTGAATTCAAGATCCCCCTGCCTCTGCTTCCCAAGTACCAGGATTATAGGCATGTCCTACAATGCTGGACACTTCAATTTTTCATAAGGTTGATTCCCAAAGTTTTAAATTTTGATGATCAGTTTCTTTATGTATTTGTACACTTCTTATCATATCTCAGAAATTTATTACCATTTTTATTATTATCAGCTTTATTACTAACCAGTGTGTGCATGCATGTATGTGTTTGTATGTGTACGTGTGTGTAAAGACCAGAGGTTGATGTTGGCTATGATCCTTGATCAGTTTTCACCCTAGTTTTTAAGACAGGGTCTTTCACTGTACCTGGAGCTCACTAATTCAGCAGCCTGATTAGCTAGCACCCCCTCGGAGCCTCTGGCCCCTGCCTCACCTGCATTAGGCTCACACATGGGTGCTTGTCTCTTTTCTTATTTTATTTTTATGTGGGTACTCATGCTCTGCACAGGCACCTTATTGATTGAAGTATTGCCCCAGCCCCTTTGTTCTTGAGACAGGGTCTTACTCTGTACCCCAAACTGCCTTGGAACTAACTCATTATGTAACCCAAGTTGGCCTTGACTCTTGACATTTACCCTACCTCAGCCTCCCCAGTGTCCAGATTACAGGAATGAACTGGCATTTTGGGCAGGAAATGTACGATTAAGATGAAGGTTGAAGGCCAAGGCGAGATTGGGAGTAATTGAAAGTTTGCCAATAAGGCTTTCTTCCCATCTCTGCTATCTTCTGTGTGCTGGCTTTACTTTCTTTACTTTCTGGCTTTTACCCCATGCAGGCTTCATTCACGGCAGCAAAGTGGTTGTAGAAGGTCTCAGCTTTACATTTTCAAATAGAAGCCATCATGGTAGGTCATTTTCTTAAAAGAGCAAGACCATTCTTGTTAGAAATCGTCTTAGAAATCTCCAAAACTTTTCTTGTGTCTGTTTGGACTTGAACTGTGTATTTTGTCTTAAACCAAATGCAGGCTATGGCTTTGGTCTCGGGCCTGAGTTTCTGAGGCACTGTGCAAGGGGAATAAGGATCACCTTTTGGCCAGCTGGGTCCGCTACGGGGCTGGCTTAGTAGGTAGCTGTTCATTATCTGAATTAAATTTATTGGTGTGATAAAGAGAGTCTAGTGCAGAATGTATGCTGTCTAGGCAACTATGAATGTCCTCTTAAAAATGAGACCTATAAAATTTCATCTCAGGCTTTGTGAAGTAAGACTAATAAATATAAGAAGAAAAATAGACACCTAAGCAAGTTTTAAATGGACTTACTTGAAAACTTTCTCTGCTGTTTCCCAGTTTATAATGATTGATTTTAGCTGACTTGCTAAAGCTACTACAGAACAGAGGAAATTCATTAAAAATAATGAATTATTTAGTTGGACGGTGAAATTCAGTTATAAAGCGTTTCCCTGTGCCATGGATTCAGTTCAGGTCAAGACATCTTCCTGGTTTATGGGCAGTGCAGCTCCTTAGCATTATACAGGAGAGAGAGGGGAAGAGAGAAGAGGAGGGAGGAGAGAGGGAGAGGAAAGGAAGAGAGGGAGGTAGAGGGTGAGGTGAGGAGGGAGAGCAGAGGAGAGGAGAGAGAGTCCTTTTCCTTTTTCTTTGTTGCTAGCCCTGTAATTTCATTGTCTTGTAATTGATTGATTTACATTTGTACCTTATTTTAGTAGGCTCTTATTAATACAGACCTGTGTCTTATATAATATTTGCCATTTAGGAAAATTTATTAGATACCTAAAAGAAATAGGTATCTCCAAACTCTCCTGTTACCACTCAGATGATTTGACTACCATGGTTGAATGCTAATAGGTGGTTTTATTTAGTTTTTTTTCTTTTTTTAATTTGGGCTGTTTGGAGGGAAATTGAGACTAACAAAAATCTATGATAGGTTAGTGAAAGTCTTAAGATCTATTTAATTAAGGAAACTAATGAGAACTTTATTATAGATTTCTTGGTTGCTCTGTTTTTCTAATTCCTGCCTCATTCCTATTTATCTATCTTTAAAATAACCAGTAGGTTTGTATATATGAACATGTATATGCAGACTAGTTGCTAGAAAGTATAGCCAATGTGTGCAGTCTCATTTTTTCTGAATATATGTAAATATAACAGATTAAAAGAAATCAAGATCAGATTTTTTGTATTTATTTATTTTTTGTTTTTATTTTTTAAATCAGCATATAATGCATTTGAATAAAGAGTTTTTGTGGTTCTCTTGCCTCTTGACTTTTCAGTCCCTCTTTCTGCCTTTCTCACCTCCAGACTCCTCCTCTCTCACTCTCTATTCCCCCTTTTGTCTGTTTTCCATCCTTCCTCATCACCTAGTATTACCTTCTCATGGTTTCCTTTTTTTAAAAAATATTTATTTATTTATTATGTATACAATATTCTGTCTGTGTGTGTGCCTGCAGGCCAGAAGAGGGCACCAGACCCCGTTACAGATGGTTGTGAGCCACTATGTGGTTGCTGGGAATTGAACTCAGGACCTTTGGAAGAGCAGGCAATGCTCTTAACCGCTGAGCCATCTCTCCAGCCCCATGGTTTCCTTTCTAGATTTTTAGATTTGCCCACATTTATCCCTCGTTAGAGATGTATTTGTGTATATCAATAGGCTAGCATCTCTGTGTGAGCGAGAGCATGTGGCTTTTTTCTCTTTGTTTATGTTATCTCACTTAATATTATATTCTCCAGGTCCATTTTTTTTCCTGCAAATATCATGTTTCCTCACTAAACTCAAATGTGAAAAGTTGTTAAATTTAAAACACACATTTGTGTTTGTGTCTGCACACGAATGTGGAGATGAGGGCCTATGACCTGGTCACCAAGCTCTGGGGATCATGCTGTCAGAGATGGTCCAGTACTGCCACAGTGCTGGGTTTCTTTGGTCTTTTTAGTGTAGTACCGGCAGTGCAGACTCCGATCTTCATGCTTACGTGCCACACACTTCAGCTCCGGGAACTGGTTTTATTGGAAGTTGCTTTGCAGTAAAAATAAGATAATTTTGTCGCTGAAATCTAAATTGTCTAACCAAGATTAGAACCCATGATAACCAAACTGCATTTCTGAAGTCTTTAAGTTGCTCTGGTTTATAAGTTTTCTGTGTTAGATTATTCTGTTACTTACCCAATCTTATAAACCTATCAGTCTTTTGTAATCCTTTCTGTATACATGAGCAGTTGGATGAGAATAAAACAATGATTTTAGATTGTAGTTGGAAGCTTCCTATGTAGAGTTTGTGTGTAGTTACAGAGAAAGAATAGATTCATATTAAAATTCAGTACTCTGACTCAGGACTAATGGATAAAAAAAATGAAGTATTGGGTAAATTAGTTTCGTTTTCTCTTTGTTTGAATTATCATTTAAGAAACTATTCAGTGTTTAAGCACTTTTCTGATTAAGTGTTGATAAAAAATATATTCTTTGTTTATTTTGTCTGGGTTTGATATCTCTATCTGTATCCATATTGTTTTTGTCTTTTTTACTAGCATATATTAATTGTCCATAATGGTAGGTTTCAATAGGACCTGTGTTGGTTATATATTAATACATGTATTCCACACATGTGTTATGATGTATTTTGGTCATATACCATCATTGCCTTTTATTGTCATCCTTGCACTGGTCTTCCTCATCCCAAATAGCCCTTCCTATTTCATGTCACTCTTTCTCTCTTCTAGATTCTGCATATAAGAGAAACATACAATATTTGTCTTCTCTGATCTTAGCGCCATATGACATGATTTTGTTGGGTTTTTGTGTGATTGAATTATACTATGTTATGTATATCGACCACTGTGCTGGTTAGTTTTTTGTTACTTGTTTTGGTAGGAGTCTCACTATTTAACCCTTGGCTGACTCAGAATCACTATGTAGACCAGGCTGGCCTTGAACTCATAGAGATTTCCCTGCCTCTGCCTCCCAAGTGCTGTAATTAAAGGTGTAAAGCTGTAGCCATCTGGGAAGAGGGAACCTTAGTTGAGGAATTATTGCTATCAGATTGACCTATGGGCAAGTCTGTGGAACATTTTTTAATTAATGATTGATGTGGGAAGGCCCAGTTCACTGAGTAGTGCCCCTTCTGGTCAGGTGGTCTTTTGGTGTGCTCAGAAAGCAGGCTGAGCAAGCCAGAGGGAGCAAGGCGGTAGGCAGCATTCCTTTGGTTCTTGTCTTGAGGGTCCCGCCTTGGCTTCCCTTGATAATGAACCTATAAGGCAAATACATCCTTTCCCCTCCAGGTTGCTTTTGGTCAGTGTTTTTCCACAGCCACAGAGAAGCAAACTAGAATCGTCACATGTTCTTTATCCATTTATTTGTTTATGGCTATCTAGGCTGATTTGATAACTTGGCTGTTGTGAATATTGTTATGATACATGTAAGTGTATAGTCTATTATATGTGGACTCTCATTCCTTCAAGTATGTTTTAGGAGTGGTAGAGCTAGACCATATGTTAGTTCTATTTTTAGTTTTTTTTTTTTTGAGGAACCCCTGTACCAGTTTCCATTGTAGCTGCACTAATTTATATTCTCTCTAATTTCAGTGACATACTGTTCATTCAAAAAACATTATTGAATATCCATATGCTTGTATAGTTTCTGTAGTTAGTTTTGCTATTGAGTTGTAGTTTTCTTCCATTATCTGAGTTATTTCAGTTGTTTTGTTATTTATTTAAATTTGGAGTCTGTCTTGGGGTTTCTATTGCTGTGAAGAGACACCATGACCATGGCAACTCTTATACAGGAAAACATTTCATTCTGGTGACATGTTTATAGTTCGGAGATTTAGTTCATTGTTATCATGGTGGGAAGCAAGGTAGGATGCAGGCAGACATGCTGCTAGAGCAGAAGCTGAGAGTTCTTACATCTGGACTCATAGGCAGCAGGAAATTGTCTGAGACATTGGGTGTGGCTTGAGCATTTATGAGACCTCAAAGTCCACCTCCATAATGACACACTTCCTCCACCAAGGCCATACCCATTTCAACAAAACCACACCTCCTAATAATGCCTCTCCCTTTGGGAGCCATTTTCTTTCAAACCACCAGAGTCTAAAATATGATTTATTTTGAAGATAGCTCGTGAGACTGTTGAGTGAATTGTGTATTCTTTAGCTGTTGGTTTAAATATTCTATGGAAGTCTCTTCATTTGATCAGTTTCTCAGTTTCTTTGAAATTTCCTTGCTGATATCTTGGTCTGAATTATCTATCTTTTGATGAGAGTGGGGTATTAAAGTTACGCAGTCTGGATCTGGATGTGCTTATCCCATTATATCCAGTTGTGTGTATGTGTGTGTTTTGTGAGATTAGGCATATCAATGCTTTATACACACACACACACACACACACATACACATATATATACACACATGTGTACATTTAGAATCATTCTGTCTTCTTGATAGACTTCCTTCTATATTAATATGTAGTGACCTTCTTTATGCCTTTTAATTTTGACTTGAAGTCTGCTTTGTCAGATGTGAGCATAGCTGTACCTATTTGATTTGATTTTGGTTTCTATTTGCTTAGAATATTGTTTCTCCATCCTTGCACTTATTTAAGTCTATGTATATATTTGCTAATGAGATGAGTTTCTTGCAGACAGCAAACAGTTAGATCCCCCCCCCCCGCCCCCTGAGCCTGGAAGATCAAATTCAGGGTGTTGTGTATGCTTGGCAGGCACTCTCCTTACTGAGCTAAAGTCCTTCATTGATTCTGCGATTCTGCATATTTTAGTTAGAGAGCTAAGATTATTTTTATTTAGTTATTATTTTAAGTAAATTTCTCCACTTTCTATATTAGACACTTACTTGTTTACTGTGGTAATGATGTTTTATTCTTTTTCTAACTTTTACTTATTTAATTGATATTTATTTTAATTATCTGAGCTTTTGTGTTTTTATATCTTTTTCTTCTTTTGTATGTTGTGTTCCTTATCCTTGTGATGCTTGTATAGTTATTTTAGTTTATGCATATCATTGAAGGTGTTTTTCTTCTTTTATTTTAAAGAATGATTTTGATGGTTAAAATACTAATCTTACAGGGCTTGATATATATCAGTCTGTTATCTTCTAGCCTTTATGATTTTGACTATTTAAAAATAAAATCCAATTTTATTCTCATAGATTTGTCTTTGTAAGTAATTTGATGCTTCTCTTGTTCAGCTCCATTATTCCTTCTATTGTCCTTACTTTTGACGTTTAACTATAATGTGAACTAGAGATATTTCTGGTTGTATGTATTTGGGGTTCTACATGCCTCTTATACTTAAATGTCTATTTCTTTTTTTCTAGCTTTGGGGAGTTTTCTGTTACAATTTAATCAATAGGTTTTATGTCTTTGTTCTTTCTTCTATATACCAGATTTGATCTCTTAATAATGTGTCATTAGTCTTATAATCATGCTTATTACTTTTTATTTGTTGCTATCTGAATGTAATAATTACTCAAACTTTTTTTTAACTTTCTAATCTTCTGCTTTGTATAGTTTATTTGTAATATATTCAGTTGTTCACTTGTATTTTTTATTTGAGGTGAACTTTTTAATTTTCAAATTTTTTTCTTCTTTAAAATCTTTCTGCTGATTTTTGTTCAAATTGCCAAGTTTATTTTCTAATTCTTGAATTGGCATCTTTATTTTAGTCATGTATTTATTGGGCTCATTGATGATTTTAGAACCAGTATTTTAAATCATCAGGCATTTCTAACATTTCCATATTTATGAGTGCAGTTATTACAGAATTAGGACATTTTGGAAGAGTCATATTCCTTGCCTTTTCATATCTCTTGTGTAACTGTATTACAATTTGCGTCTGTTTGGAGAGATAACTTTTTGGGTTTTAGATGGTGACAGTCACTTAATGAGCACCCTTCTCTGTGAGTGCATGCCTCTCGAAGCGCCGAGAAAGGAGAAGACAGGCCACCATAACAACTCTGAAGCAAAAGCAGTGTCAGTTAAAAGACAACTGCTAAGCTGGCAATAATCATAGAAAAGGAAGTGCACAATCACATGGAATTAGCTGCGAAGTTTTAAATTCCTGAGAGAGCCTGGCGTGCTGGCTCATGCCTGTAGTCTCAGCCTTTAAAAGGCTGAAACCAAAAGATCACTGTGGGTTCAAGGCAGACCTGGGCTACATAGGGAATTCTATTGTAGCATGAGCTATAAAGTGAGACTGCTGAAAAGAAATCACTAAAAGAAAATTATTATTAATAAAATAATAAAGCAAAGGAACAGGCAGCAAGGTTAAGTAAAAGGAAAAAAAAACGAAGAGAAAAAAATCAATATCCAATTATGAAGTAAAGAAAAATATGTAAAAATTAAATAAAGATTAATAAAAATAAAACAAGAAAGAGCTTTTAAAAGTAAAGGTGCTACTAAAATTACTGTTAAAGAAAGGAACAAAGAGGCAAACAGAGAAGCTTGTGTTGAAACCCGCCAAGTCTAGAGTGGGTTGTGGATCCTCTTTGGGGTCTATTTTCATTCCTTAATCTTCTCACTGTGGAGAGTGGTGCTGTATTGTTTGATAAGGGCTAGGCTGCCAGCCAGGAGTAACTTGTCAACTCTAAGACTGCATTCACTTTAAAGCTTATCTTATTTTATTTGCATGCCAAGAGCTGCTGAGGTCCTGGTGAGGGTTGGGGCCTAGGGTCCAGTGGGTTGACAGTTGGGGCAAGCAGGCACAGCAGGGAACTTTGCAGTGAGGAGAAGGAACCCAGGAGATCAGGCACTCTGTGTGTGGGTCTCTGCACTTTCATATCATCCCCTGCATGCACCACCCTGGGGAGGATAGGGCCTGGGCCAGGGCTCTTCACCCACCTAGCAATTAACATATATGCCAGTGAGGCAGCCTTGGAGGTCAAGCAATCCACAGCTAGGGCCTGGGGCTTTGACTTCTCAGCCTCCATAGTAACCTCCAGGCTGTGTGATTTGCTCCGTGCACATAGGGCAGGGCCTCTATCCACAGAGCTCTCCATAGTCTTGGTTCCCTGCTGCTTAAACCGAGTGGGTCCAGTCCCTATCTGATTCGTCCATTTCCATGGCTTTTTCTCTTGTTCATTTCCTACCCAGACATTGTGGTGTGGTGTCCTCTGGCTCTTTGACCAGGGATTACTCCATGTTTTTAGGACCCAAGAGTAGCTCATTTTCTTTTTCTTTTCTTCTCTCTCTCTCTCTCTTTTAAAAATATTTTTTCTTTTTTCTTTATTTTTAAAGAAAACAAACTGTCTTTTTTCATTATATATACCAATCCTAGTTCCCGCTCCCTCTCCTCCTCCCATCCCCTTCACTCAGCCCTCCCTCATCTACTCCACAGAGGGTAAGGCACAAGGTCAAAGGTCCTCCCTACTATATCTAGGCTGAGCAAAGTATCCATCCAAAGAGAACAGGTTCCCAAAATAGTAGGATGCTACTACCTCTTCAAGAGACACTTGGATGCAGAACCCTGAGGTATGGGGAACAATACAATGAATTTCTACTTCAGCCTTCTACACAACTGTCTCTGTCATACTAAATTTCTTGTTGGGCTTAAGGCTTGAGAGTACTATGACTTTCTCCTGTGTCTAAGAGCGCAGCAAGTCTTTTGCCATGGGGCAGCCTGCCCTTCCTCTGTGGGTACATCTTTGGTTTCCCTGTCACCTAGCCTCCCAGGAAGCTGAGATTGGAGCTGTGGGTTATTTTTACTTTTCTCTGCATGGCCTTTCTGTTTCTCCATGCTTTTTCTCTTTTCCCTACACCTCTTATGATTCCCAATGTTCTTCTCTCTTTCCCTGGAACAGTTTGTCTTCCATTACCCTGACTCTTCACGCACAGTATTACACAAAGGTAGGAGCAATCTGCCTGGGACTCACCCCCAGAATTTACCTGGAATCCTGTACTCATAGAATCCCAGTCCTTCCAAGGGATCCCAGTATACTGCAGGAGATGAGACAGAAGAACAGCAAAAGGCCATTACTACTCACCAGCATTTCAGTGCATGCTGGGCATGGTAGCACATACTTTCATTGCAGAACCTGGGAAGCGGAGGCTAGCAGGAAGATCATGAGTTTGAAGCCAGACACACAGAATCAAAAAAAAAAATACAGAAACCCAAACAAAACCAAAAACTCAAATATAACTAGAGTTTTAACATAATCTGACATCATGGCCAGGCAGTGGTGACAATGCCTTTAATCCCAGAACTCAGAGGCAGAGGCAGGAGGATCTCTGTGAGTTCAAAGCCGGTCTGGTCTACAAGAGTGAGTTCCAGGACAGCCAGGGCTACACAGAGAAACTCTGTTTCAAAACAACAAAACAAATAAAAAACCAAAACCAACAACAAACAAACAACGAAACAAAAAGACCCATCTCAGTGGTAGCACACACCTGTAAAAAAATCTGACATCATTTTTATTGGTGTTTATTAGCAGTGTGGTCAATAAAACTATTAGTATGTGGGCTGGGCTTAGAGTTAGGGTGCTTGGCTAGCATGCCCTTTCACAGGTTCAATTTCCAGCTCTGAAAAAAACCTAAATACAAAATCCCCACCAGCCCCTGAATTTTGAGATACAGTAAGATGATTAATGTAACAAAAGGGCGTAATTATATTTTGCAGATGAGGAAATGAGAGTTTAGGAAAACAGTGGCTTGCTCATTAATACTATGCGATCATATGTCAAAGCATAACTTTCTTTTTAAAAAATTATTTTTATTTTATTGGTGTTTTTCCTGCATATATATATATATCTGTGAGAGGTGTCAGGACCCCTCGAATTGGAGTTACAGACAGGTGTGAGCTGCCATGTGGGTGCTGGGAATTGAGCCTGGGTCCTCTAGAAGAGCATTTGGTGCTCTTAACTGTTGAGCCATCTCTCCAGCCCCCAAAGCATAACTTTCTAACATAGATCCTTATACACATATAGAATAAACACACCACATGAATTAATTTCATTAATGAGATCAGTATAATGAAATTGTTTCAGAAGGCAGCAGAGATTGTAAATGGGTAGAAAGCAGTATAGAATGAGATGTATGGGTTTGGATTCTACACTTTCACCAGGAAAAGATTTAGAAGCTACCATGCACCATTGCAGACTATGAGTTGTGAAGCTGTGAGGCAATGGTCCAAGTGTATTCTGCAGGGAAATGATCCTTATGTGAAGTTGCTCTTAGGTGGCATTGAAGGGCCCTTCTCTACTCGGTCTGTTTGGTTTCGCGTTCATTTTCTCAACACCAGCCAATATCAGAGCCAGGTTCCTTCCCACTCTACCTCCTTGCTTCTTTACGTTGTAATCTTCAGCATCCGTGCAGACTTTGGCTGTGACAGCTATTCTTCTTTGGTGCAGAGTGATCTTCATACGGCTTTCTTTTTCAGAATCACTGCAAACTTACTGCCTTTAGTAAAATTTTCCTAAAGATCCATAGTGAGAAATTAAAATTATAGCATAAATATTAAAATACTTTTTCCTACCATTTTGTTAGCTTATTTCAGAGTAATAAACATTTTTACATTTTTTATTAAGAAATGAGTATTTGCATATTTGACCAAAATAATATTGAATCATCTTAGGTAATTATTGAAACAATTTCCACATTAAGCAGAATAACTGCCCATCAGTTGATTCTTGAATATATTAATTATTAATGTTATATAGTAACAACTTTATCTTATACTAGAAATGATTATATTGATCGTTTAACTTTTAATCAGTTTCTCCCTTTTCTGGTGCTATTAGAAAAAATTGGGATATCTTATTTAGTTTAGCCCGCAAGCAATTTGGCAAGGCAATTACCATGTTAACAGAAGGTGTTCATTTCCTTACCCTAGCTAAAGGTTTTAGGAACAAAGAAATCTCTCAGCTCATCCATTGAAACCCAACTTTCTCCTGAGACTGGCATTAAGTGTCCATTCTCTAGAAGGTGGCTCAGTTCTAAATGTAGAAAACGTGCCCTTGAGCTCTTTGTTATAGTGTGGGTTGGAGTAAAATTCAAGTGATTAAAAGCTACCCCTTCTTAACTAGTTTGGAAAGTGATCTTAATTTCTTTTTACATTTAAGTTGAGAATTTCATAATGCATATAATGTGTTTTGATCAAATCGACCCTCCATTCTCCCCCCAAATCCTACTCTTCCCTGTTCCCCTCCCAATTTCATGTGCTTCTTTTTCTTTTTCTCTTTCTCTTTCCTTCTTTGTTTGTTTATCTTTAATTGTTTCTCCTTCTTTCCTTTTCTTTCTTTCAACACACCGAGTTTCCATTTTGCTGCCTATATATGCATGGACTCAGGACCACCTAAGATATCAGGGTCTGCATCCCTGAAGAAAACTTACTCTTGTTCCCCCAGCAGCCATCAATAGCCAATAGCTTTTTAGCAATGGGTGGGGCTTCACAAGCCCCTCCCTATTCATATGTGGATTTGGCTGGCTTAACTTTTTGCAGTTCTTGTGCATGTAGTCACAGCCTCTGTGAGTTGGAACATACAATGACCTTGTCAGCAATCTTTCTATAGGACCCAGCTCAATAGAGGCTCAGTGGTTTACCCTATGGCCATACCTGGTTCCAAGAAGGACCACAAACTGGGACCACCAGGTACCACCCAGGAGTGAACAATCTAAGGGGAAAAGTACCTAATGTTTGAAAGGAAATTCCTAACGTTCCAACTATTATAGATAGGATCACCTAATTTCACCAGGGTACCCCTAGACAAATGTCAGCTAATCAGGGGTCCTGAACCTTAGAAATCCCTTGCCCCAACCTCTGCTATTATAAAAACCTTACCCCAACTGAGCTCAAGGCTATCTGTTCACGCCAATATGTTGAACCCGTGGAGAGTCTGAGTTCGAACTTGAGTAAGAATAAAGGCTCTTTGTGTTTACACACAGGACTTGTTTTCCTTGTTGGTTTTTGTGGGACTCTGCAAGCTGGGCATGACATTTTCTGCCCCCTCTTCTGTAATGATCCCTGAACCTTGGCATGGGGATATAGATGTCACATTCAGAGCTGGCCAGTTTTTGTTTCTTCTGAATTAAATTTGAAATCTTATTGGCATGATTTCTATTGACTAAACTAGAAATGATACCAGAAAACTTCTCTTAACCATCTCATTGCCGTCAGAATCTCTTATGGTATACTTTTTAACACATAATTTATAATTTTGACAGGTAATTTGTTAATGTTTATTTGCTAGTTCTACCATTCCTAAACAGAAAGCCTACTAAGTTAGTTATCACGAGGCACAGTTTGCAACTAATTTGTAAAGAAAAATCTGTTCAATTCCATCACTTGGGATAAAAAAAATAGAAAAATCTGGACGTGGTGGTACATACCTATAATTCTCAGGAAGATAAGACATGAGGATTGTGGGTTCAAGGCCAATCTCAAAGGAAACAGTCTCAAACCAAAACAGACAAACTAACATGAAACAAAACACACTAGAAACGGGGTTTTATCAGAAGTTACATTCCTATTAGATATTTTATGAACGTATCATGGAGATTAAAAAGAACAATTAAAAAACAAATCTATTGTTAAAAATACCAGGACTAGGGGACTGGAAAGACTGCTGATGGCTAAGAGCACTAACTGTTCTTGCAGAAGACCCTGTTCTGTTTCTAGCACCACGTGGTGGCTTACAACTCCCTGTAACATGGAAGTTTGAGACTGGAAACAATAGGAAGGATAAAGGTTTTACTTGAAGATCAGTTTAAAAACACACAAGCACTATGCTGTCTACACATTTAGTCTTGAACTCCACATTGTGATGTCATAGAAACTATAAGCCCAATGGAATTAAAGCATTTGCAGTACTTTCTTTTTAGTTTAAAGTTAAAAATGCAATTAATACTTGGTAGCTAAAGGTATTTGCTGTATGTAGACAGAAGTTTCTGTCCTGCCCAGCCTCACAGTCGTTCAGTTCCGAAGAAACACACAGGCTTATTTATACTCATTATAAACTGTTTGGCCTATTAGCTCAGGCTTATTATTAACTAGCTCTTACAACTTAAATTAACCCATAATTCTTATCTATGTTTAGCCATGTGGCTTGGTACCTTTTCTCAGTAAGGCATTCTCATCTTGCTTCCTCTGTGTCTAGGTTGCGACTGTGTCTCTGCCTTTCCTCTTCCCAGAATTCTCCTAATCTGGTTGCCCCACCTATATTTCCTGCTTGGCTACTGGCAAATCAGCATTTTATTAAGCCAATATGAGTAATAAATCTTTACAGTGCACAAGAGCTTTATCCCACAGCAGCTATAGAAGCCTGACAATCTGGTTTGAGTCCCAGAATCCATATAAAAGTAGAAGGAGAGAACCTACTCCACAGTTGTTCTTTGATTTCCACACATGTGCCATGGTTGTAGCTTGCTGACACACATATACCCCCCATACATACATACACATACACACACACACACACACACACACATACGCACACACATATGCACATACACACAATTAGTTATTTAATTACTAAAGTGTTGATAGATCAAAAGGTTTTAAGCTAAAAGGAACATTTTTATTTATTCCAAGTGTTTATTTTTAAGATTTGTTGTAATATATTTATATTAAATTAACATGCAGTGACCACATGGAAGATGTATTGATAGCTGAAAAGGTAGTTTGTTTAAACATTGTTTAATTAATGCTGTATGGCTCTCAAAGAATAGCAGTCCTAATAGAACAAGGATCGTGTGTCTGAGGAAAACTTTTGTAGTATTTTGAAATATTTTATATAAAATTTAATTGATTTAAAGCTTTACATATCATCAGAAGCAATTAATCTTTTGCTGTTTAAAGAGACAGAAGCTCCTCAGGTTTAAGGGGTTTTTATGCCCTTGCTAATTTATGTAAGGAGTCCGAATTGCTGAATATTGAGTGGTTTTTAGAAGGAGTTTTTAGTCTGCAGAGGCAGAAGCTTTTCCTGCTGTTTGCTACCACTTGTTCTAGCAAAATTTTGTGTGTAGTGATTGTTAAATAAAAAAAGTTAGCATAAAATCCATTATATATTGTAATATTAATAATGGGGGGAGTGAGTGCTTTTCTAGGATTTAAGAAGTCTTAGGTCCATTCCCAGTACCATATATATACACCAGGCACGGTTGCACAGACCTGGAATCTCAGCACTCAGGCAAGAGGATCAGAAGTTCAAATTCATCCTTGGATACGTGGTAAGTTTGAGGTCAGCGTAGGCTACATGAATACCCCTCCCTTCTAAAAAATCCCAACAGCAACAACAACTACCCTCCCACAAATCCAAAGGAAGACTGAGAAATGTAAGACACATAGTAAACTCGGATCAACAAGAGTGCATGAGGGCATAGCAGAGTCGTGGGGACATCGTACACTGTACCCATGTATGAAGTTGTCAGAAATAAAGATGCATACTAAATCGGGGAAAAGCAAAACTTTTTAAATATTTTAGTCTGAGTTCTATTAAAGATATGTTCAAGATGGGGTATTCAAAATTAAAAGAAAACAAAAACCAGAACAGCAGCAGAGAAAGGAGCAGTAACAGCAAAAAACGTAGACAGCCCTAAAAATAGGAGCCAAAAAGCTGTAGGTGGAGTGAGTGGATGGGGAAGACAATTTTAGGAAAGCTCTAACTAAAACACTACCTTATAGGGGAGACTTAAGTTCCTCTTTCTTTCTAATCTGTTTATGTGTGCGTGTGTGTGTGTGTGTGTGTGTGTGTGTGTGTGTGTGTGTGTGTGTGTGTGTGTGTGTGTGTGTGAGAGAGAGAGAGAGAGAGAGAGAGAGAGAGAGAGAGAGAGAGAGAGAGAGAGAGAGGGCTAGTGCCCTTGAAGGTCAGGGTGTCAGATCCCCCTGTAGTCACAGGCAGTTGTGAGCTGCCTAACTTGGGTGCTGGAAGTGGGTCCTCTGTAAGAGCGGTAGGAACTCAATGGCAAAGCCATCTTTCTAGCTCCAAGATAATGGTTTTGTAAGCAAACTTACTTGCAAATTCTTTGCCTGGGAGTATCTAGTTCCAACTTTGTATGTAAATAGGTATTTCAAATTAAAATGATCCTAGTGTTACACATCTGCAGATGAATTACTGAGATTTATTTTTGCTTCAGCATTGTGCTGAATTACTTATATTTTTGTAAAGGTTATTTGTTGAATTAATTTTTCAGTATTTTGCCAGTGATATACTCTGGGTGCGGCACAAACTTATTTTCCAATTCTATACTAATATACTTTAATAAACAGATCATATTAGGGTGTGCATGCTATGAAATCCTATCTTCTGTTCATGACATAGTTGTTTTACCAATCAATTCATAGAAAGCTGTGTTTGCCAGTGTAAGACCTACAAAAAATGAAGCCAGTCAGACTTCCAGCATGAACAGGGGACGCACTAGCTGGGGCTCGCTCCTATTGAGGAGATAGTGGGAATTGATGGCTTCTGGGGGAAGGAGAGTAATTTTTCTTTGGGAGTATGGCCTTGGTAGGTTGTCCATGTTCCAGTAGTCCACACTCATACACTTATAGGCACAGGTAGTTGGGCTCAGTGGGTTATAAAAAAATTAAAAATAGAATTTGTATACACCAGCTGTAGTGTTCCTGGGAATATGCCTGAAGGGCTGTTTACTGTACCCTAGGGGTACTTGCTTAACATATTTATTGCTGTTCTTTCCACCATGGCGAGTATGTAAATACATGGGTGTGAGAGTGGAGAGAGATTCTGAAACTAGGTAGGAGATCATGAAAGGGGAGCAGCAGGTGTCTAGAAGCAGCAGGGGAAGAGGGCAAAAGATCACATAGGGCATTGTCTTAGGGTTTCCACTGCTGTGACAAAACACCATCGCCAAAGCAACTTGGGGTGTAAAAGGTTATAGCTTACAACTCTCAGGTCACACTCCATCACAGAGAGAAGTCGTGGCAGATACTCAAGGCAGAAGCTGAAGGGAAGGCCATGGAGAAACACCGCTTACTGGGTTGCCCCTCATGGCTTGTTTAGCCTGCTTTCTTAATGCACGCAGGACCACCTACCCAGGGGTGACACCACCTATAATAGACTGGGCCCTCTCATATCAATCATTTGTTAATAAAATCCCTCGCATGCTTCCTTACAGGCCAGTCTTATGGAGGCGTTTTCTCAATTGATAGTTCCACTTCCCAAATGACTCTAGCCTGTGTCATGTTGACAGTAAACTAGCCAGGACAGTTGACCCTAGTCCATCTGACACACCAGCCTTTCCCTTCTTGTTCATCCTCAAGAGCTCATGTTAATATCATAATAAAAGACAGAAATAACTTTAAAAGTTTCATATTCTCTAAAAATTCAAAACTTTTTAAAAGTTCAGTCACTTTAAAATATCCAAAATTCCTCTAAAATTACCAAGTTTTTAAAAAAATATCCCAGGTCTCTTAACTATGGGTTCCTTTAAAATAAAATAAGCTGCTTTCCTATTCCCAAGAGGGAAGAACCAGGGCACAGTCACAATCAAATAAAAAAAAAAAAACAAAGCAGAATCCATATCTATAACTCAGTAGGAAAATGCCCCTTGGGCTTACCTGCAGGCAGTCGTATGAGGCATTTTCTCAGCCGTGTTCTCCCTTCCTCAGGCCACTCCAGCTTGTGTCAGGTAGACAGAAAATTAGCCAACAAAAGCATGAAAGCAGAAGGCAGGCAACTGTGGGTAGCAGGGCTCAAGGGGGGCGCTGAGGAACAGGGAGAGGCAGTGGAGAAAAGGGGCATGAGGAAAGACATAATGAAAACAGTTTTCTTGAAAAATGCGACAATGAAAACCTAATTGTCTGACACCAATAAAACATGAACAGAACAGGTCACACACCTGTAATTTGATACCAACTTTTGACTTCCGTCAGGGGTTTTGAAATTTTGGCAAATAGGAACTTAACCATTAACAGTTATAAAATGCTTTAGGGTTTATAAAGTATATATCTTTACATGAGTTTGTCTGATTACATTAACGTTGGTGGGCAGGGAGCGGGGCGGATCTGGGGAGATCTGGGGAAGGGGGTGAATATGGTCAAAACACTTTGTGTGGAATTCTCATAGAACTAGTGAAAGGAAGGGAAAGCTAGTTGATAGTGCTAAGTATATAGGCTGCTCCTAAATCTGAAGTGTTTCTGTGATTACCTAACACGATATGATGTTTCCTCAGGAGAATCTTTGCTCTACTCCTCATAAGGCATTAGGTAATAGGAACTTAAGCCAAGGTTTGAGGAAGTTCCTGCTTGAGTTTAGTATAAAAACCAAGTAGGAACATGGATTCATTTCATTATTAAAAATAATACATTAGAATTTTCTCACTTGAAGTCTGGATTGTATTCTATCTCCTCAAAACTAGTAACAGAGTAAGATAAATATCCTCCAAGACACTCTTTTTAGGGAGCTTCTTACCTCCTCAGTCAAGCACATACTGTAAGTCCTTAATATAGAAGAGCCACATGTCTTCAAAACTGATCTTCAAGTAGATTTGTGAGTCAATCTAACAGTTGTGCTCAGTCACCTTAGACCTTAGGGGAGATAATTATGCAGAAAATCAAAGATGCTGAAAAAATTAGATACTTTATATGTTGAGGGATTCTCTTCATTAATGAGATAAAAGTTATTCTTTTGAAGAGACAAAGACATAGCAAATTAGAATTTTGAAACTGCTACAGCCATAACTGTGCAACTCAGTTAAAGTGGCCAGTTTTAAAAGGAAGAAGTAATGCATAGTTAATAAACTTGGATTACTACATTTGTTCCTTTGTGATTCCAGTTCTGTTCTTGAGGCTAGGTGTTCCATCTTCCACTAGATATGTACGTTTGTTTCATTTTTCAGTCCTATGTGTGGGGGCGGTCTCTGAGTTTTCTGTCAACTGTCACATCTATTCATAGGTATTGTTTGTCGGGATTTGTAGTGAGGGTGTTTTAAAAATGAACGGAAATGAGATGGAAGCCGTGTCACTGCAGAGGAGAGTTCCTGCATGGATGTCTGTGCAGGAGAAAAGATGCACTGCAGAGGAGAAGAAGGTAGGTGTTTCGCTCATTACTCACTCAGGTGGGAAATTTCGCTGAATATGGCTGTGCAGCGAGTCACCCATTGCTTTTAAGCTTCAGGGCCTTGCTTAGGAAAACTTTTTGTTACGGTGTGAGCAAGTCAGGACAAAGTTGTTGAAAGGTAAATGGGACTCAATTTTATGTAAGTTTTAAAAATGACAATCCCTACTGTATATTTTCTCTTTCTATATCTAGCTTTCATGGTTGATGTTATTGATTTATTCCAATTCATATAATAATTTAGACAACATTAATGTTGGCGAATTTTTGCTTAACATAGTTTAAGTTCTTGGAGACTCAAGATCTGGTAATTTGCTAACGTTTTAAGGCCACATTATTGCTTCTAGGATGTTAATGCAATTATCAGGAAAAAACAAGTAAATGTCTTTATGAGAATAAGTTTAGAAGTTTGAAAATAGAATGGTATGGATAAATAATTTTACAGCTTTACCTTTATTAAACTGACCTATGGCTTCTTACTCTATAATGTAACACTTAGTGCTATGAATTTCTTCAACGGCCTTTATTATTTCAATGAAGACTTATTATCTCCTGTGATATTTATTTGTGCCTATTTTGAATTGTGTTAACTCAAGGCCCACATGCAGCAGAGTGTTCTTGAAGATGGTCTTCCATTCTTAGAGTTTACTGGATCCATTGTTTACAGTTATGAAGCTAGCGATTGCTCTTTCCTATCTGAAGATATTAGGTAAGGGATCTGAAATTCTTGCTATTAAATTTAGACCCTTATAAGATACTTGTAAATAATATTGGGTAAAACTTATGAGTGCCTAGTTTTACAATGGAAGTGTGTATCAGAAGTATTTTTACATATGTCACATTTAAGTTTTACAATGTAAGCATGTTTCAGGAGTAATTTTACATATGTCACATTTAAGTTTTACAATGCAAGCATGTTTCAGAAGTATTTTTACATATATCACATCTAAGTTTTACAATGTAAGCATGTTTTAGAAGTATTTTTACATATGTCACATTTAAGTTTTAAAATGCAAGCATGTTTCAGAAGTATTTTTACATATGTCACATCTAAGTTTTACAATGTAAGCATGTTTCAGAAGTATTTTTATATTTGTCACATCTAAGTTTTACAATGTAAGCATGTTTCAGGAGTAATTTTACATATGTCACATTTAAGTTTTACAATGCAAGCATGTTTCAGAAGTATTTTTACATATGTCATATTTAAGTTGCATTCTCCTTTTAAAATATAAGAAACTCATTAAATTAAATTAGTAAGCTACCTAGTTGTTAGTTACTAATCTTTTCTACTTTATTTAAGTTTTGTTTCTTTTAGTGCTTGAGATGTAATGTGCAGGTAAAATATTGAACACTGTTTATCAATTTAGGGAAAAACAAAAATATTATTTAACCTCTAACTATAGTTTTATATCTTACTAAAACATCAGTATATTAAGTAATGGTTATGATTCTCTGTTTTATTTAAATTTTGTTTTTATTTTAACTTTTTTTATATTTTTTTATATTTTTAAATTTTTTTTCATTCAAAAAAATTTACATTTCCTCCCCTTCTCCCAGTCCCCTCCCGCTCCCCCCCACCCCTCTTCCCTCCCCCCGCTTCCTTAAAAGAGGACATGGTACCCTGCCCTGTGGGAAGTCCAAGGCCCTCCCCCCTCCATCCCGGCCTAGGAAGGTGTGCATCCAGATAGACTAGGTTCCCAAAAGATATAATATATGTAGAAGAGATAGGTCCTAGTGTCATTATTGATGCCCCCATTGGCAGCCACATTCAGAGAGTCCGGGTTGATCATATGCTTGTTCAGTCCCAGTCCAGCTGGATTTGGTGAGCTCCCATTAGATCAGGCACACTGTCTCAGTGGGTGGTCCAGCCCCTCATGGTCCTAACTTCCTTGCTCATCTTTTCCCACCTTCTGCTCTTTGACTGGACCTTGGGAGCTCAGTCCATTGCTCTGATGTGAATGTGGGTCTCTGTCTCTATCTCCATCCATCGGACGAAATTTCTATGGTGATGATCAAGATATTCATCAATGTGACTATGGGACAAGGCTAGTTCAGGCACCCTCTCCTCTGCTGCCCAAGTACCTAGCTGGGGACATCCCTGTGTACACCTGGGATCCCCTCTAGAGCCAAGTATCTTGCCAATCCTAAAATGACTCCCTTAATGTAGATATCTTATTCCCTTCTCCAATATCCACCTTTCCTCCATCTCCACCCTCCCAATCCCTCAAGCTCTCCCCAGTCCTTCCCTTCTCCCTTCCCCTTCCCCCTCTTCCCTTCCCCCACTACCCCTATCCCTACACCTGTCCCAGCCCCCATGCTTCCAACTTTTGCCCGGCAATTTTGTTTGCTTCCAATTTCGAGGAGGATCTATATATGTTTTTGGGGAAGCTAGGACCCTGCAGATGGAAAGGGGTGCCCAGGGGCAAGCTGGGTGGTATAAGCAGAAAAGCCAGTAGAGGGGGGAGAAGGCCCCCTAAGTGGCCAAAAAGCCTAGGGGATTAGAGGGCATCTGTAGACCCCTCCCGGGGCTCCTGGGCAGCCGGGCTGGGACCCTCTTACAGGTCCGGATGTATTCACTGGCACTGGATCAGGGCCCCTTGCTGGCCCAGGACCTTGCATTCAAAAGGGCGGGCTTGGTAAAAGGAGCTATTTTAACTTTTAAAAATGTATTTAGATGCTTGGTTTGATGTATGTTTGTATACCACATGTATATAGTGTTCATGGAGGTCAGAGGAGGGATTTGGAGCCTCTTGAACTGTAGTTACAGACAACTCTGAGGTGCAGTTTGGGTGCTGGGAATTAAACATAGGTCCTCAGCCAGTTCTCCTAAATGCTGAGCTATCTCTCAAGCCATTCTGTTTAGTTAGTGATAGTTACTCCAAATGGTTCGTAAAATGAGCATTAGAAATTACTGTTAGTACTTTTAAGAGTTGCCTGTCTTGGTTCATAGTCTGGGGCTATAACAAAATTCTGTGGCCTGAGTGAATTATAAAAACACACAAACATGTAGTAAATTTATAAGTAAATTTATTCCTTTCTGTTTTAGAGGCTGTAGAGTTCCAGAGAATGGGATTGGCATCTGAAAGAGACCTTTGTACTGTATCTGTAATGCACAGAGAGCAAGAGGGGTTGAAATTAAGCCCATTCTCCCCCACAAAAATGTCTATTCAGGAGGTAGAGCCTTGAGGACCCAAACACTTCTTTTTAGGCCCACCCTCCCAGCAGTATTGCGTTTAGGTGTCTTCTTCATTTCCACTCCAGGTATCTGATTATTTCCAGGCCTCATTTTACTGAGTAATATTAGACTCACAGAATAGGTCACTCCGTTGTATATGGTTACATAGTAACCTCATCCTGTTACCTTTTGTCTTGTTATGGTATGTCAGATCTTGTCCTAGGGTTCTTTAGAGGACTAGAAATGATAGAGTGAATGCTTATATCTTAGAAGAGGGTTTATTAATGTAGCTTTACAGGTTGTGTGGTTTCCCTGGTCCAACAATGATTACCTCCCAACAGAAATGCCAAGAATCTAATAGTTGTTCATTCCAGGAGGCTGGTTGTCTCAGCTGGTCTTCAGTCTAGATTGGAATCCTGAAGAAGTGGGTTGTAACAACAGTGAAGGAATGCCTCAGCAGTAAGATAGATGAACTATCCAGCAAGAGTGAGAGTAAGCAGGCCAAAGCTGCCTTCTTCTATGTCCTTTTATGTAGGCCACCTCTAGAAAGTATAACCTAGATTTAGGGTGAATCTTCTCACATCAGATGATCCTATCAAGAAAGTCCCTCACAGATGGGTCCAGGGTTTGTGTTTTAGTTGTTTCCAAATGTAGTCAAGACTAGCTGTGGGTAGTTAGTTTAAGTGATTTATATAATTATGTAATGTTTTGAAGCATTGTGTGCATTTTATGAAAGACAGACTTTGTTTTGCATTCCCTTTCATCTGGTCATTTTAAAGATTTTTGCATCAGGGGCTAGAGAGATGGCCCAGCAATTAAGAGCATTTACAGCGTCCGTATTGGTGGCTCACAATTGTCTATGACTCCAGTTCCCTCTTCTTGCTTCCATAGACACCTGTACCCATTTGCATATATGCACCCCTCCTCCGTACATACCTAATTAGGAAAATAAAAATCTTAAAAAATATTTTTATGTCATGGCCAGTTAAATGGCTCGGTGGATACCGGGGCTGCCATGCAGCCTGAGGACCTGAGCTCCATCCCACAGGCGCATGGTGGAAGGTGAGAACTGATTCTGAGTTCCACCTGCACGGGCAAACCAAATAAAACTTTAAAAAAAAAAACAAATATATTTTTAGATCATAATGTTTCAACAATTTCATATGAAATACCTTTGTGTACTGAGGTTTGTGCTTATCCTGCTTGGGGTTCTTTTTTGCAGGTTTAATAATTTTCATTTTTTTTCTCTATAGTACTCTCCAGTCATTGGTTTGTCCTTTAGTTTGTGAAGGATGTTATTAGCTATGGAAAAGTAGAACAAAACAACAACGAAAGCCCATTCAGTTAACCCACATGACTTTCTCTTTTGGTAGCATGCGTCTGTCTGACGGAGATGTGGTTGGATTTGACATGGAATGGCCGCCCATCTACAAACAAGGGAAGCAAAGCCGAGTTGCTGTGATTCAGCTGTGTGTGTCTGAGAGCAAATGTTACTTGTTTCACATTTCTTCTATGTCAGGTTGGTATCTGTTTTATTTTTATCTGGCCAACAATAATATATCAACATCTTCCTGTAAAATTAAGTTCTTTCATTAAAAGGCCTTCTCTCATGATCTTGTGTTTACTTAAGTAATTGTGTTTTACCTGACCTTTATATCCTTTTCCTGTGTTAGAGAATAGAGCACTGAAGTTTAGAGGTGTAACAATATATATTAGTTCTAACTAACTAACTAACTAACTAACTAACTATATATATAGTCTAACAGTAATAATTGGAGGTATAATAACAATAATTGTTAGTAGAGGTGGCACTCAGACTCCTTTTATCTAGTGGATTTTCAGTCAGGACTCTGCATTAGATAAGAAAATAAAGAGTTAAGGTGAATGTGATTCTAAATTTAAGCTAAATATAAACATAAGTTTAACATACATATAATATGCATAGGAATAGTAAACCCATTATAAATAACAGTGTTATGGAAATAATCATTAATGTTTTAGTTTTCCCCCAGGGATTAAAAATGTTGCTAGAAAATAAATCAATTAAGAAGGCAGGCGTTGGAATTGAAGGAGACCAGTGGAAACTTCTGCGTGATTTTGACATCAAATTGGAGAGTTTTGTGGAGTTGACAGATATTGCCAATGAAAAGGTAGAAGTGATATCGGTATTATTTTAGTGAACATGGTAACCGGGGTTTCACAGAATATGCATTTTTAATATATTTTTTCTAAAAACATAATATAAGCTACATGTTGATTTCGGTGGCAGTACAGTAGTTGAAACCTCCAGTTGTGATTTATCTCAGCATGCACAGTGGCCTAGCCAGTGCTCCTCCATCTCGCCGCAGCGCTCACAGCTCATGCGTGGGCACACTGGAACACTGTATCTCAGAGTCATTTATCCAGCGCTTTTCTGAAGACCGCTGCAGTGCAGCTTCTGAGATAGAGCTCTGCATGTCAGTTTGACCTTTAACACCATCACCTGTATTCCAATATTAATAACTGAAATAATTAAGTTCTCATCCTTAGCCAAGTATTCATTTGGCCAGGAAGTCAAAAGTGTTCTAAACCATTCAGCTGCTTTCTAGGAATGCTATCTTTAAAGTTTAAGCATTTTAATTCCCATTTTAGGGAATCTCAGAGTTAAATTCATAATGTAGACTATAAATGAGATTTTAGTGATGGGAAGTTTGTTTATTCTGGTACTTTTCTGGTTTTATTTGTGGCCTGATCCTTTGGTGGTGCTTAGGAATAGCTGACATTAAAGGAGCATGTTTGCTCTATTGCCTTTTCATTACTTCCAGCTGAAATGTGCAGAGACTTGGAGCCTCAATGGTATGGTTAAACACATTTTAGGAAAACAGCTTTTGAAGGACAAGTCCATCCGCTGTAGTAACTGGAGCAATTTCCCCCTCACTGATGACCAGAAACTGTATGCAGCTACTGATGCTTATGTATGTATTTAAAGACCTTTAATTATAATGTCTTATTTTATTCCTTGTACTGAATTGCTTTAGAGAAGTTTTACTGTGACAGTGTCATTAGCTAAAATATTTTATTTTAGTCTGTTATCAAAAATTGCCTAGGAATACATCAAGTGAAATTCTCCATGTTAATTACAAAGTACTAATTAATAGATTGTGTAGTGGTAGTTATGTTCACTGCCATGAAGCATAGTGATGTCCATTTCTGTGTAAAAGAATGTGAACTTACTGAAATCATGAAAGTCTGAGGCTTAGCAGGCACAAATGGTTTGATGATGTATTTTGTGTATAAGCAATTCTGAATAAGAAAAATCATAGGCTTTCTATATTTAAATTAGCCTTATTCCCTATACTTATATTTAAAATGTGAAATTTAGAAAAATTGCCCCCAAATTTAGTTGCTGCTGTTCTTAGATGAATTTTATATTTATAATCTGTGCATTCTGGAATCTAGGATTGTATTGGAAGTCATTCTTGTTTTGCTAGAGAGATGACACACATATTTATTTTGGTTATCTTTAACTTGTACTTTGTTTTCCTGTTGCTTTTTTATAGGCTGGTCTTATCATCTATCAAAAATTAGAAAATTTGGGTGATACTGTGCAAGTGTTTGCTCTAAACAAAGGTGTGTTATGGCCCAAAGTAAAAGAGGAAATATGAATTTGCTGTTTTGTGAGACTTGTTTCAAAAAGTTAATACATCTTTGCAAAGTATTATGGTGCTATTTAAATGTCTGAATAGTATTTCCATGACAGTGAAATGCATCGGGATTAAGGACTGGACCTTGGTTTTGTTGTGTTGCTGCTGTTCAATCCCACAAACTTGATACTTACTGTCGTTGATAACATCAGTGAGCCAACTAGCTTCCTCTAGGCTGGAAGCATACACATTCTTCCTACAATGGTTTAAAGTGTCTTAAATGCAATACTTTAGTGTGTATGACATGTGCTAGCTTGTTCTGGTTTAAGTTGCTGTTTTCTTCATTCAACTTCATTATCTTGGCCGGATGTTTTGATAGGGTAATGACTGCAGGAGTCAGGGAGCAGGGGGTAAGCATTAGCTTTTGTGCTACATAGACCAGTGGTGGAATTTTAGCTCTCTTGTCTTTTCCCCATGCTTGGAAAATGGATAATAGCAAGCTATCCATGGATTAGTTGTGCACTAAAAGGGCAGAGTATGCAAAGCCCCTCTGTTGATGGCCAGAGAGAATTGTTACATAGATTGAGCATTCCTAATACATAATCTGAAAGGCTCCGAAATTGAAAACTTTCTGAGCGGTAACATAATTTACATATTCATTGGTATTTGAGAATATTTCCTGGAAAAGGTGATACTTGAGGTAATGCCTGAAACAGGAGCAGATGTTTGCTAACCAGAGCCAAAGAGAAAAGGGTAGACAGGTGCAGAGAGAGAGGTAAGGTGTCTGTAACTTGTGCTGTATGGTAAACTATTGACTAGGACTGTAATGTCGGAGAAGCAGAAAAGTGAAAGAAGACAGGATGTGCTGGAGAGTTTACCTTCCTTCTGAAGAGCAAATTGAAGCTATGGAGAGAAGTGAAATGCATTGCATTTAAAACAGACTTACAAAATAAGCTGTAGAATAAAACAAACCAACAAAACAAGCCTTAAAGAGAGAAAATGGATTGTAGAAGAAATGGGAACTTGAATTGGTTATTTGTGTCAAGGTTTGACAGGAGTGGGTAGCTTCAAAATATGTTTAATGGAGAAGCAGAGTCAACAGAATCTGAGGTAATGACAGTCATGTGCCAAGGTTTTGGCAGCCTGGCAGATTAAAACGCTGGGTAATTAAGAGCAGGCTTTAAGTGTGAAGTTTTATAGTTGTTTTGAAATATGTTAAAGGGGAGAAATATCTCAGAGAGCAAGAGGGTGGTGGTCTGTGGACACCTAGATCTGTAGGTTGTACATCAGTGGACAGTTTGTTTGAGATAAAACACTAGGACTAAGGATCCTGAGAAACTCTTGGTGTCTAATC
Source organism: Ondatra zibethicus (assembly GCA_004026605.1). NCBI lineage: Eukaryota > Metazoa > Chordata > Mammalia > Rodentia > Cricetidae > Ondatra > Ondatra zibethicus. The sequence goes on from PVIU01002822.1 coordinate 96,483, forward strand.
CTTGTGTGGGGGAGGGGACACTATAGTAGTGGCCCTAGGTGTAGAAAGAAATGAAGAAATGCAGATAGGCAGGGGAAGAATACATTTGAAGTAGGAGGATGTTATCAACTGTTTTGAATTTTGCTGAGATTTTGACAAACTGAGGGCCTATAACTAATCATCATTGGCCATCTACTTCTAATACTTTAGTTGTATTGGTGTTTTATGTGACAAAAGAGTACTGCAGATAAAGGCTGTACTTTTAGAGCAAAAAGGGTCCAGAGGCTTTGTTAGTACAAAAATATTAGAAGCATAGCATGAGTTGAATAGTATAATGATGTTGGTAGAAATCATGCTAAAATTATGAAAATCATACTAATCATATTACTTTGAATGATGGAAAAGATAATCTAAGAATATGATTTTAAGTGCATATAAATAATATTTTTTAGAAATTATTCACAAAGGAAAAATTTATTGATTCATATGTCATAGAATTGTCTAGTGTTTATTATATATCAGTGTTTATTATGTATTGATTTCATTTGACAAGCAAGGGAAAATACAATATGGCTGTCTAAAGGAAGAGATGTGAACGTTTAGATGAAACTACAAAGCCCTGACGATAACTGCTTTCCTTGTGTAAGGAACAGAGAGTGTCACCGGAGAGGATGAGGAAGATTTCTAGTAAACAAGTCTGGAAAAGAAGCTTGGGTCAGGTCAGTTAGGGCATCCTATGTTGTGAATCCAACTTCATGTTTTTATACTAAAACAAAGAAAACAGAAACTCAATGATGGCCAATATATAACCCTTAGCTTAGGGGTGTGAAGCTATAGTTGGTTGTTTTTCATTCTTTTATTCTTTGGGGGCCCGCTACCCAGCTCCCATATAATCACACAGAGGCTTATTCTTTCTTATGAATGCCCAGCCTTAGCTTTGCTTATTTCTAGCTAAGCTTTTCTTAAATTATCTCATCTACCCTTTGTCTCTAGGCTTTTATCTTTATCTTATATACCTTCCTTCACTTCTTACTCCACGGCAGGTATATTGCTTTTCTAATTTCTTGATCCTTCCTTCCTTCCTATATTTCTCCTCCTATTTATTCTCTTTGCCTGCCAACCCTGCCTAATCTTTCTTCTGCCTTGCTGTTGGCTGGTCAGTCCTTTATTAAACCAATCAGGTGTTTTAGACAGACAAAGTAACACAAAGTGTTAAATGAAACATAAAAGAATGCAACACATCTTTACATCATTAAAGAAATGTTCAACAGCATAAATGAATATAACACATCATAAAATAATATTCCACAACATGGAACAGCAGAATAAAATGATTCAGATTTTACTTTAAAAAGTTTTTTCTCACTGCTGAGAAAGAGGGTCAGGAAGTTAGACAGGGAAGTTAGGAAGGTATTTTAATTGTCCAGGAATAGAAAATGATTGAATTGGGCTAGTAGAGGGAATAAGAAGTGTAGACACAATAGGAATTTAGAGGGTATATACTGTGAAGAAATTTTAGAAGAATTCTCAATAATGGGTGGGAAGAAGAGACTGGCAGCCGGGGTATTTTGATTGAATTATTTGATGGCTGGTGGAGTTAGGTAGAGTGCAAGATTACATGAAGGTTGTTTTTTGGTGAGAAGCGTCCAAGTTGCAGCCTTGGCCCTGCAAAACTATAGGTGGTTTGGATACTCATGAACATCTGCGTTAGTTGCTTTCTGTTGTTTTGATAAAACACATGGCCAAAGGCGACCTTAAGGAATAAGTTCATTTTGCCTTACAGTTCCAGAGGGATAAGAGTCTTCAGGAAAAGGACAGAGGTGCAGCGTTAAACAGTAGGCATGGCGGTGGGAGCGGGGAACGGTAGGCATGGCGGTGGGAGCGGGAACGGTAGGCATGGCGGTGGGAGCGGGAACGGTAGGCATGGCGGTGGGAGCGGGAACGGTAGGCATGGCGGTGGGAGCGGGGAACCGTTGGCATGGCGGTGGGAGCAGGATATGGTTAGATCACAGCTTGAATAGCAGTCTCCAAGCAGAGAGAGGAAGTATGGCAAAGCTGTGCATTCTTAAAGCCATCTCCAGTGACATGCTTCCTCCAGGAAGGTTATACCTCTTAACCCTCCCAAATGGAGCCACCAACTGGGCCTCAAGTGTTCAAATGCCTAAGATATACTTCTCAATTAAGGCACCCCAGCACCTTGCTGGAGAAGTGAGTCTAGAGTTCACAATGGAAGTTGGCCTCAGAGATGTAGTCTGCCCTGCAAGTGGTGAAAGTGGACGAGATTAAAGTTGGGAGTGAGTGAAATCAAAAACAGAAGAGAGATCCGCTTCAAGGTCGCACTGGCATTTAGAAAATGAGTGGGCAGCAGAGAGGATTGAGAGGAGCATCAGTGAAGGAGGAAGGGAGGCGAAGGACGTGCTGTCAACAGGAAGGAGTTGTCAGCCACCTGAACCCTCTGAGGATTTGAAGGAGGTGGGGATCTCAGATTAGCAATTAGGGTTGAGAGTGTGGTGGCCTTCCTAAAGGAAGCTTTGCTGCTGAGGGGGAAAAGCTGAGCTGCAGTTAGTTTAGGAGAAAAGAGGAGCAGAAAGTTTGAGGATGAGCAGGTATTGGAAGCTTAAAAGAGAAAGGGTATATATAACATTGCCGTCTTAAGAGTAGAAAAGTGGGGTCTGTGTCATGAGTTTAAGGTGAAATTGGTCATTATCATTTTGTTTTATTGTCAAACTTGTCCAGATTCTTGGGTATTAGTTAGCTAAAGAAGTTTAGTGTAGAGTAGGAATTTTGCCAGGTAAGTTCCATGGAGGTAAATAAAGAAGTAAGTTGAGAGTCAAAGGAATGGACACTATAGTGTGGCTAGGAAAGGGAAGGAAACATGGTGGGGAGCAGATGGTGGGTGGGTGGGGAAAGGGCAGGGTCAATAGGCTTCATTCTCAAGTGTCAGCACATTGACTGGGGAAAGAGTGATAGGTACGCCTGTATTAAGAGTGCAGAATGTTCATGAGTGAAAGTTGGTAGTGAGTGGTGGTTTCATTGGGCAGTTTTAAGGTCAGACCTCTGATCGTGGGAATGAGTGGCTCAGATTAGATGAGGAAAAGGTTGTTGGAAATGGAGGAGCTGAGAATATGAGGTCCCAGCGTGGATGGAGCATCTCTGTGGATGTTAAAGTCACTAGGAATGATAACAGAAATGATTGTGGAAGAAAGAAAGTTAAATTAACCTAGTCATCTGTGAGTAAAATGATGTAATGTCACAGGATGCCTAGCAATCTGGAAGAGTAAGATATGTGATATTATGTCGTATGCTTCAGGAGAGTCTGGGCTGTTTGAGGGATAGGTGAATTGGTGAAGAAATTCTAATCAAGGTGATAGCTTCAGAAGGGACAGCAGCCTGTGCTCTTACAACTGAGCCATATCTGTATTCTCAGCCTGGCTGTGGCGGTGCAAGCCTTCAATCTTGGCATCAGGAGGTGGAGGCAGGCTTCGAGGACGGCATGGTCTACAGAGCAAATTCCAGGACAGCCAGGGCTACACAGGGAAACCTTGTTTCAAAAAACCAACCAACCAACCAACCAAACCAAACAAAAAGAAAGTGAAGGCAGGCTTCTTGCTGTTGACACAGAATGTCATATCAGACGGAGTGAAGTTGAGAGTCTGGAAGGCAGCCACAGATGTTAAAGGTTCAAATTTTGTTTTGCTGATGACTGATTAAGGCAATGAAGAGTGATGCTAAACAGTTTTTAAGTCCCAACTCACATGGTATTACATTGATTTCTGAATCAGAGTAGTGTTAGTTGAGTTTAGAATCTCACTTCTTTTCTCCTCTGTCTAGGTCAGTAAACTTTGAGTTTATAGTTTATAAATTTAGAATTATACTCTAAATTTCAAATAGCAAAAATTTGAAAAGAAGTTTGAAAGTACGAGTGAGGAAAGTGATTTTGAGACTCAAGAAGGAAGTGTTTTCTTGGGTTCACTGTAGGGACTAGATGAAGATCTGGTACTAATGCTATTATTATGTGATTCAATAAAATCTCTGCTTTTTAATTTGAATATTAGTAGTGTTTTTTTTTCTAGCAGAGGAAAACCTGCCTAATGAGATGAAGAAAAAGCTGAACTCAATCTCTGAAGAAATGAGAGACCTGGCCATGCATTTTCCTGTCACTTGCAGAAACTTGGAGACTCTACAGAGGTGAAATACTGTGCTTTTAAAAATATTTATTTTATTTTTAAGTGTGTGTGTGTGCGTGCGTGTGTACATGCGTGCACACATTGTACATGTGAGTGCAAGTGCCCACGGAGGTCAGAGGTTTCAGATTGCCCCTGGATCTGGAGCTTCAGATAGTTGTGAGCCACCTACACACCTTGTATATGCTAGGTACCAAACTCAGATCCTCTGCAAGAGCAGAATGTGTTCTTAATCCCTGAGCCATGTGTCTAGACTCCAAACATCCTACAAAGCAGATAGAAAAGCTTTAGTTCTTTTAGATGTATTATTTGGTAACTGGACAGCTAGCTGTCATGTTTATATCAGCTTGTGTGTGTGCATTAAAGCAAGTTCAGCTGCCATTGTGAGGTACAACCTTGGCCACCTCTGGACCACAGCTTCTGTGTGCTGACTCCAAGGCAATATTTCTCAGAAGATTTCACCTCATTGATGCTGGTCTCTTCTGAATCACCACTATTTCTCAGCTCCAGCTGACCAGCATCCATTGTCCCAGTAATGCAAAGGTTTCACTTTAGTGGTTCTTGCCTCTTCAAAAAGCACAGCTGCTTTTTCAGCTACAGCTAACCAGACAGGTTCTTAACTCAAAACAGCAAAGACTGATAGAGTCTGTAAGAGCCTCTCCAACTTCCCTCTGTAACATTACAGGCTGGGCCTCTATAGTCTGCATTATTCTCAACATCCTTATCTTTTAAGCTCCCACAGAAAAGCTTGCCAAGCTTTGAACACTCATTGGCTTTTCTAGCCCAAAGTTTCAAAGTCCCTTCTCAGTCCTCCTCAAAACAAGATGTTTGGTCTGTCATAGCAATACCCTACTCCTGGTACCAGTTTCAATCACCTTTAATGTGATTTTCTTAAACATGAATTCCTGATTTTACAGAATACATGCTTTGTATAAATTAGCTTTACCTGGTGGTTTGCTTCATAACAGCAAGCTAAGTAGGCTTTATTAGCATCAAGAACTCAAAATAGAATAATTTGAGGTTTATTGCAGAAAGGAAGGTTGTTTTTGTTTCCAAGGACCCTGATAGGATTGGTGTTATTCAGTATTGTTTAGTTATTTTAAATTCAGTGTGTCTCTGTGGTATTGCTGCAGTGGATTTGACTTTCTGCAGGGTGTTGAGCTTGTCTGCTGCTAACTAGTGAGCATGCTGGAAATCTTAAGGAAGGAAAAGTATATGCTACCTTGTGTGTCTTCACAGGCCAGCTTTCAGCGTTAAAGTGCTTATGTCTTCCTCTGATGTTAGTATAGGATAAATAAGACATTATAGTGTTGTTAGCTGAACTGTGTCACTGTTGCTATAGCAACACATTTCACAATTACATTTTATCATAAATGTTCCTACCACATTTTTCATGCACAATTGTTACATATGAGCAGCTGTGTATATAGTAAGATTTATAAGATTGCCAGGCATGTTGATACATGTATGTAATCTCTGTATTCAGGAGACTGAGGCAGGAGGATCACAAGATCAAGGCCAGTCTGACTAACAAAAAGCTTTATAACATTTTATTATTTTACAATAAGTCTGTTATTAGATTTTGAACTTAACAAATTTTAAGTTTTTAATATTATTTTTTGTGTATGGTGTTTTGCTTGCATATGTGTCCATTCACATATTGTGAGCCGTGTTCCTGAAGAGTGCAGAGGAGGGTTGGAGCCCCCTGGAATTGGAGTTACAGTTGACTGTGAGTTACCATTTTGGTGCTGGGACTCAAACCTAAATTTTCTGGAAGAGCATCCAGTGCTCTTAATTGCTTAATCATCTTTTCAGCTCTGATTTTAATTTTAATATTGATTTTGTTTGTGTTAATACAGACTTTGGCAATTCAAGGTTGAGCCAAACTTTGGAGGGTTGTTAATTGTGCAATTTTGTTTTGATTTTTGACGACTCCATATAATTTATTATGATCATATTTGCCCTCATTACACTCTCTTATCCCTGATTCCTGCTGACTTACTTCTTCTTAAGTAGTTCCTTTTCTTCTTCCATGTCTTGTGTGTGTTTGTGTGCACGCATGTGTGTATGACACTGAATTTGATTAGGTGTATTTGTATGAGCATGGTTAAGAGGCTGTTGACTGGACATTGGCATCTTACCAGTGACTATACTGCTGCAGAGAATGCCCACTCCTTTCCAGGCAGCCATACACTCCAGAGCTCCTTAGGGAAGGATGGGGTCTCTAGTGAGCGTCCTCATCCATGGGGTGTTGAAAGGCCCTGCCTTTTGCAGCTGCTGTGCAGGTACCCATAGTGGCAGGCTGTGTGTTTATGATTTCAGTAGCCATGTCATATCCAGAAGGCCGTGTTTTATACAGCACTCCTCCACATCCCCTGACTCTTCCAGTCTTTCCACCCTTTCTGTGATGTTCCCTGGGCTTAGGAAGGGGCACCATAGAGGTCCCGTTTCAGGCTGAGCATACAACAATCATGGATGCTCAGCTCTTTGACTGTTGCGAGTCTTCATTAGCCATCTCCCACTGCAAAAGGATGCTTCTCTGACCAAGCCTGAGAGCAGCACTGTGATACAAATATAAATATTTAGAAGGTAATATGACTGTTTATGATGTTTATGATGTAATATGATGTCTGTTTAGCAGGACATCAGCAGTAGGTTCCCCTGCTAAGACCCATGATCTCCCCAGTCAAAGGGTTTGACCATATTTAAACCACCAGTCACATAGTCCCACCTGAAGATCCCATCAGGATGCTGCTGGCCACCCCACAACCGGTCATGTCACTATGTCAACAATAGGCACATCTTGCCTGGCCTATGCCGTAGCGTGGATGGCACACAGTTGGGTACACCTTTGATGTTACTCCTCCCCCAACAGTTGGCATAATACCAATCCAAGTATGAATACTAGCTAGCAGGATAAAGCGTCCAGTCAGTTCTAGCTTGATTTTTCTGTGTCTTGTAATAATGCAGTTTATAATGTGGAAGCAATTCCTGGAACAACTCACACATTGATAGTTTATTTTCATGGATGAGCTAAGTTTCATTTGCACCATTAACATAAAAATTTCCTTGAAGTACATGAACATTTCAGATTGTATAAATCATTGATTTAAATACTGAAAAATTAGAATACATATCCCAAAAGCTCTTATTTTATAATAAAATGTATCTCTTTGCTTATGAAACTCCTTTGGCTCTCTCTAATTTCTTTGTTTATTATGTAATTTTTCTTTCCATAGTACTGAGGATTGAGCTTGAGGCCTTGTGCACTCCAGGCAAGCATCATGGAGTTTTCATTAAACATAGGCCTGCTGTTTGTAGTTCTGCACAGTGTTTCTTACTTAGGCTGCACTCAGAATGTGTTACCTCCAATTTCTAATTGTAGTTCCTTTAAAATTTAGATAGCTTGAAGTCATCTGAATACAGAGTCCTAAGATTTTTTATGTATTTTCATATGAACTTTTGTATTATATTGACTGTAGGTTATATTTTTATTTAATTTTTTATAACAATATATTTTTTAAATCATTTTCCCCCCTTCCCCAACTCCTTCCAGGTCCTCATAACCTCCCTGTCCACCCAGCTTCAGGTTTGAATCCCTCTCTCTCAACAAACAAATAAACAAAAATCAAAGCAAACAACAAAACTATAAGGAAAATAATACCCAAACAAAGCAAAGCAAAAAGTCTATAGAAAAAGCATGGAGTTCATTTTGTGTTGGTCACCTAGTCCTAGGTATGGGGCTTGCCCTGGAATGTGGCTGACATGCCTGGTGACATTTTATTGGAGAAAACTTTTTTTTTCTTTCCCAGTAGTATAAATTGCAAAGATTTTTTTGGTTAGGCGTGCAGGGATTTTGTCCCAATTGAACCTTTGCCATTCTTGTGCATGCTGTCACATAGTCTCTGGGAGTTCCCATGTGCATCAGCCTTGTGATGGAAGACAGTGTTTCTATGCCCTTTTATTGTAGAATTTAGACCATTAATGCTGAGTTATCAATCAATGGGCAGGTTTTTTTTTTAAATTTTATTATTTTGTGGTTATATTATGGGTTTTTCCCTATTCTGATTTACTGGTCTGGTATTATTTCTTGCATTTTCTTGGGTGTAGTCAACCTTTTTAGACTAAGGTTTTCCTTCTCATGCTCTCTGTAGCATTGGATTAGTAGATAGATATGCTTAATATTGGCTTTATCATGGATTTTTTTTTCCATCTACTGTGGTTTTGCTGGGTATAGTAGTCTGGGCTGGCATTTGTGGTCTTTTGGAGCTTGTAGAACATCTGTCCAGGTCCTTTCTGGCTTTCAAAGTCTCCATTGAAGTCAGGTGTTATTTTAATGGCTCTGCCTTTATATGTTATTTGGTCTTTTCCCCTTATAGCCTTTAATATACTTTCTTTCTTTTGTCTGCTTAGTATTTCAATTATGTGCTGTGGGGAAATTCTTTTCCAGTCCTGTCTATTTAAGTTTCTGTATGCTTCTTGTACTTTGCTATACATTTTTCTTTCTTGAGATTGGAGAAAATTTCTTGTATAATTTTGTTAAAATATTTTTTGTGGATTTTTTCTCATTCCTCTATATTTATTTTTTTGTAAGTTTGGTCTTTTCATAACATCCCAGGATTCCTGGATGTTTTGTGCCTGGATCTTTTTAGATTTAACATTTGACTGAACTGTCATTTCTTTGCCTTGTTTTCAGTACCTGAATTTCTTTCTTCCATGTCTTTTGATCTGTTGGTGAGGCTTACCTCTGATGTTTTTCATTTTCACTTTGGGTTCTCTGGTGATTCTATTTCTTTGTTAAATTCTAATTCCATTTCTTAAATTTTCTTCCATGCAGTGTTTGTATTTCATGTGCTGTTTCTTTTAAGGCATTTGTTTATATTCTCTTTAAGGTCCTTGAATAATTCATACTTGCTGTTTTGAAGTTCTTGTCTTGTGCTTTAGCTAAATTGCCTTTCTTGATTCCTATTGTATTAGAGTTGCTGGCTTCTGGAGGAGGCATGTTATCTTGGCTGTTTACATTTGTGGGTTTTTTGTTTTGTCTTGGGATCTAGGCTTCTGAGTTTATGGTGTTTGACATGTTTCTTAGTGTAAATATCTGTGTTTGTTGGGTGGGTGTTCTGTTTTTTTGTTGCCTGCTCTGGGTCTTAGCCAAGTTTGGTAACTGTGGGGTCCCTAATAGAGATTGTTCCTGGGAGTCAGCAGGTATCACAAAACAATGGGAAGGGGCTAGAAAGAAAGGCTGAAAGTCAAGTAGGTAGGCAAAGAACTAGGACCTAAGGTCCACACCACGAGGCAGAGTCTTAAGGGGATGAAGGTGGGCTGAGAGCAGGGGCTCCTGGGACTCTACAGTAGGACTACGAGTAAGTCTGGAGAGATATAATGGAGGACAGGAAGGATAATAAAGATTGCTTCTCGCTTAGTGTGGCCACTGGCAGTCCCTTGTATTGTGGTTCTGAGGGTTGATGGTTGCCACATTGAATTGAGATGGGCTAGAAGGAAAGGTTGGAAGGATTTGGGAAATGACTAAAGGACTCTGGGTCTACCATGAAACATTTTTTTTTCCCAGAAATTTGTTATCTTTTCTTGTGTGTTCAGTTCAGAATTCAATGAAATAGTTTTTACTTTGTTGTTGTTGTGGCCATGTTCTATTGATGTACTTTATATTTCATTAAATTAATTATCAAAGAGAAAAAGAAAAAGCTGACATAAATGAGTTTGGAACCAAACTACTGACTCTTAGTGAATATGCAAGAATGACTGCTAGGATCAGAAGTACCTAATTAGACAGGCAGATAGACTGCTAATCCTAATCTCATGTGGCCATGGGGAAATGAACAGTTTTAGATCAATGGGTCTTCTTTGTAAGCTTTTGTTTAGCAAGAACCTTTAAAGCCTTGTCTTTATGGTTTATAAAATTAAGCTTGAATAATGTTTCTTGAATTTTTTAGGGTTCCTATAATATTGAAGAATATTTCAGAAAATCTGTGTTCCTTGAGAAAGGTGCTATTTGGCTCTGCAAACACTGACACTAAACTGAAGCAGGTCGGTAGTTCTAACCTAAAGTCATCAGAGGATTCTGCTGCTGTGGGAGAACAAGAGAAACAAATTAGAGACCGTGGGACTTTTCATAAAATTAAAGAAGAGGTATGGGATCCAGAGCTTGACAGTCTAGTGAAACACAATGAAGTCGATGTATTTAGAAATAAAGTGAAGCAAGAAGGTGGCTTTGAAGATGAAGCAGAAGACAATCTGCTGGAAGGTGATATGGAAAGAACTTGTTTGATGGCAGATATTTCAGAATATGAACTCCAAATTTTGAAACAGCAGACTGAAGAAACAAAATGTAATGATGTTTCTCACCAACCTTCTGAGGTACTGAATCGAGAGGGAATAATATATCCATCCATGGCTGGCTTACTCTGTTGTATAAGTGCACACAGAGCACATACTTTAGGCTTCGTGCTGTGCATAGTGCCTGTTGCAACTGTTCAGTTCTGTTGTTGGATTGAAAAGTAGCCATAGACACGTGCAAAGAGCTGTGCACCTTGTGTGCTTCAATAAAACTTTACTTACAAACACAAACCAAGGGCCACCTTAACTTGTGAGACCCACTTAGTACAATAAATAGCATTGCATAGTTTAAAGAGTTTATATTGTCAAGAGGACATTTGTTGGACTTGCTGCTTTACACTTTCTTTTCTTTTTCTTTTTTCTTTCTTTTCTTTTTTTACATAACAGGTAATAGCTTTTTGGTGGATTCTTCCTAAGTGTCTAGTCATCCAAACTTGATTTGGAGAATAGGTTTTTTTCCTACAAGAAGAAATTATTTGCTAGGGTGGAAGGGTGCTTTATTTTACAGGCATCTGTACTGTCTCCTGGAGAGTCAATGAGCTCTTGTTTCTTTTCTAATTTTCACTAGCTTACAAATTACTGGAGACATTCAGAATCTCTGGAGTTTTTGCAATTTTTTGCAATAACAAATTTTATTTAGATTTTGATGTGATTGTATAGAATTATTTCTCCTAATTTCATTATAGAAATGGAAACCCAATCTTAGTTATATTCCTTGGGTTTTATAACTTTCTTTCAATTGTTTCTGTTGAGCATGTAAATGTATGTTTCAAAATAAAATTTCAAAATAATTTTATTCTAACCACTTGTGAACCATATTCTCTTTAGAAAATACTGACTTGGCTGACATCTGCCATATTCTAATTCTGTAGAAATTTTTTATTAGATATGCACTTTAAGATTTTTATATAATAGAGAGCTATGGTCATGATTTTGATTTGACTAATACTTTTATGCCAATTATTGCCATTTTATTATTTAAATTACTAGCATTATTCTTTATTTGTTTAAGACTCTATTTAGGAAGCAATGAAACCTTTCTCAGTTAAAAAATATATTTTAAAGTAATTTGATAGCTTTAAATTAGCATGTTAATTAAGACTATTTTCTTTTTCCCATTTCCAAATTAAATATTCATCATTTGGGTAGTTATTTCTACTTGATTTCTTTTGTTTGGTGTGTGTGTGTGTGTGTGTGTGTGTGTGTGTGTGTGTGTGTGTGTGTATGAGGTTGGGGAAGGATTCACATCTTTTTAGGCATCTGAATTTTTGGGATTGCCAATACTGTAAATTCTTCATTTCCAAACAGCAGCAACAGACCAAGTAAATAATATATCTGGTACTTTTTTCAAGTAGACTAATGCTGATTTATTTAAAAATAACATAATTATATATTAGTCTTTGCTATTTTTAAGTCATTATATTAAAGAACAATTAATTTTCTTGGTTTGTACAGAGTTTTTCAACATTGTGTAGTTTTATGTATTCAACAGATGGAGAGACTCAGTTTGACATTGATTGACCTTAGAACTTGCACTTTTGTTCTTATTTTGAGTGTAGATTTTATTTCATATCTGTTTATCTAACTTGCCTATCTCTTTAACCATGCAGCTTCTTTCTTTTTGGTTATATTTTAAAAGTCCCTCTCTTCCTTTCCCTTTCCTTTGTCTCTCACCCTGTAAAGATATAATTATGCTGTATACATTTGCCTATTAAAGGAGAGGAAGATGTCTAAATACTTCTAGTGAATACGACAGAGGGTATAGAATTAGTTATACAGAAAATTAATCTTTGAAATACTTTTTTAAAAAGCATTTATCTCCCACTGATGATGAAAAGGATTCCTCTTATATAATTGAAAGTGATGAAGATTTGGAAATGGAGATGCTTAAGGTATGTTTGAACTTAAGAAAAAAATTACTCCAAGTTTTTTTTAAAGAGCATTTAAGTAACTAAAATGAATGTTTTCATTTCTAAATCAGATAAAATCATAATGAATTCATACCCATCATTTAATACTAGACAATATTTTTTCCAGTTTATATTTCCTAATGTATAAATAGTGTCTTAGGTTTAATATCGTGAGTTCTCACATATGCTCTGTGTTCCTTCTGTGTCTCTGGAATCTGAACAGTGACCAAGCACTTCAGCATGAAATTGGTTTCTTGTTCTTTGTGTATTTGCCACATTTTAGATGTTCTATTTTTACTAATTGAATCATTTATAGTTCCAGGTTTCTCTGACTATGGGATTTTAATACTGGTTACATGTAATTTTATAATGGTTGTTTACTTTGTTGTGTTATCAAAGCTGAAGTATAAATTTGTGCATTTCTATCCCTTACTAAACCTCCAGTTTATGAAGTGGCATGAATCACATATGAACAGGAAAAACCAGGCTTAGAGAAAAGGGAAAGGCACAGTTTAGTTAAATCAAGTGACAAAAAGAAAGAAAGAAATGAAAGTATGCTTTTTTTATCTATCAGTTTTAGCTTAGTTTGATTTTTCTTTGTATGAAATGATAGTGATTTTCTAGTTCTTTAGTTTTGAATCATAATAGTGGCAATCACAGAGGTAATAAAGATATGAATTCCTAATTAGCTTACATATTTGAATCCTCCCTTTGCATTGATGCCTAGTGCTCCCATCAGAGTTCACCACAGAGCCTGGCTCCATCACACCCCTTTTCTGGTTGTCCTTTCTTGGGTGCATTCTGTCCAAGTGCTCTGATGGGCATCTGTAATATTTTATACATTATGTAATCTCTGCTCTCCTAATATAGTGGTAGAGTTAACAAAACAGAATTACCTGGGCTTTTTTCATTTTCCTTTTATAGGATTGAAATATTATACTTTTAAAGCCATTCTTAAAGCCAAATTAAAAAAGGAAGCCTCATAAAAAAAGTGAAGATAAAAACTTTGATTAAATGAATCTTCTAATTTATTCCTTAGTAAAAAGTTTTATATATAAAATAATTTCAAATGTACTAATATTTTTGAAATAGGGGAGAAAATATATGTCAAATAAAGAACTTTATTTTACATAGGGAGTATTTCTCTCCTTAAATTATTTGAATCTTTTTTTTTTGACAATTCCAAAGCACATTTATTGCTTGCTTGTAATCTAAAAATGTGACTGACATGTAATATAGAGAAACATTATAAAAATAGCATTAAAATTTGTATTTTACCTCTTGGGAATCTAAAACATTGAAGTTCAATAAGGAAAACTGTTTAAATTATGCAAATTTAAAATTTATGATAGATTTCCCAGGGGCAGTTCATTATATGCTATTAATGAACCTTGTTTATGCTGGCTGTGTTCCATCCTGGCCTTATGCCTTGAAGCCATTCTCCAGCACGTATTTATAGAGGAGCACACATGTTCTTTTGTGCTGCTGCTTGCACATCTGCCAGTTCTCAACAAAATTGTAGGCTTTGTTAATAACACTCTTTTTGTGCTCAGTAAAAAGATACGGTATTGTCAGTGTTTTGGTTTTACAATTTCTTTTAAACTTTCAGTCTTTAGAAAACCTGAACAGTGACATGGTGGAGCCAACTCATTCTAGATGGTTGGAGATGGAAAGTGGTCCGCGTCTTCCTCCCGAGGGGGAGGACGGAGACAGGAGTGAAGCCATTGAGGAGCAGTGGCAAGAGGAGGGTAAGAGTAGGCTGGAAGCTTCTCACCTCTCACTGACTCTGGTTTCCTGCTGCTGTTTCAATGATTTGAGTTAAAGACTTGGTGGCATATAGTTACTTACTAGGTCAATAAAGCAGCCCTTTAATTCTTTGGCACTCTTGTCTCTCAGGAAATTGGTGACTGAAACCTTTCATCCTTCAGTTATAGGTTTGGTTTTGTCCTAGTGATAGTGGTGAAGTAGTTTACTAGCTGCTTTTATGAATAGCATTAAGAAGGATCTGGATATATATGCAGTCTGCCCCAGGAGCTGTTGTTAAGCAGGCGCCACACCAGGGAACTTTCTCATAGCAAAGGAGGCACCACTGAGTGTGCAAATGGTGCAATTATCATTTAGGTGTAAATAATATAGTTTGTCACCTTGTAGAGTCTTCTCAACAAGTAGAACTCAGACTATATTACTGTGTGAAACCGTGAAAATTTCAAGACATTTTGTAGGTAGAAGGTATTTATAAATATATTGATAAAATATTTTCCTCTGCTTTCTTTAATAAATGCAACCATCTGTATGATTTTTCTTTTGAGAGTTGTTAAAGATGTGAGATAATACTTTTCATATGTCTAGTGATAGCTTACTGGAGTCTTTGTGGGGCTTTGCATCTAAGTATGGACAGTGGTGGGCACTTTGGCAGAACTAACGTAGTCACGGTGCAGCATAATTAAAAGTTTTGGCCAAAGATTTAGGTAGCTACATTTACCTAACTAAATTGGATAGGTAACTAAATTAGATCAAGGTAACTAAATTTAGGTAACTAGATTTAGTTTTAGACAATTAAAATGAAGATTTGACTTTTTTATACTTAATTTGGGATACTAATATAATTTATTTTACCATAAATTGAAAATTGTTTTTAATATGAAATTTCTGTTGGCATATTGGTTGCTTTGGTTTGGTTCACTCTAGATGCTAGAATTTGTAAGTCTACTTAATTAGAAAACGATGGGCATTCCCCGCAGAGTTGGTAAAGTATGGCTCATAAATACAATTCTGATTCTTTAATGGTAATGAAAGGACTGGCCTGGTGTTCTGACTGATACCTAGATGATCAAACTTGATTAGAATGGAAAGAAATTAGCATGTTACCTGTCACTGTATTCTTTATAAGAAGCCAATGAAATGAACATTTTCCTCCTCTTATATGATATACTTGCTTTTTGAACATAAATATCAATTTTATTATTTTACTTAATTTTAAGACCACTTATTGCCGGAACCCAATGCAAAGCAAATTAATTGCCTCAAGACCTACTTCGGCCATTCCAGTTTTAAACCGTGAGTGTGATCTCAATTAATTATATTATATGCTTAAATTTTTTTTACCAAGATAAAAGTAAATAATCTATTTCATAGTAACAGCCTAATTTTACTGCAGTTATACGTGTCAAATGTATATCATATGTGACACCAAAGTTATTTGAAGTATTAATTATAGAAGTTTCTTTGTTCTTTTAATAAGAAAGGAAGCGTTTTTTCTTTAACTGGGTGGTTCTATGTAGAAGCTACATAGTAAGAAATGAGTTTTCTTTCATTGCTGATTTACCTCTCATTAAGTATAAAACAGGAAATATTTTTCCTATTTTCTGCAAGTGTCCCATAGCACCCTGTCCTAAGTCTCTAGGAGAACAATCTGAGGGACAGTGGTGTTTTCCTGTTTTAACATATCCAAATACCTGTGTTCCATCACTGTGAAGAGACGCCATGACCCACGGCAACTCTTATAAAGGAAAATATTTAATTGGGGTTGGCTTACTTGTTAAGAGGCTTAGTTCATTATTGTCATGGCAGGAAGCATGGTGGCATGTAGGTAGACATAGTGCTGGTTATGTAGTTGAGAGTTCTACATCTGGGTCAGTAGACAGCAGGAAGAGAGAGTAAGCCATTGGTCTTGGCTTGAGCTTCTGAAACCTTAAAGCCCATTCCCAGTAACACACTTCCTCCAACAAGGCCACATCTACTTCAACAAGGCCACATGTCCTAATCCTTTCAAATAATGCCACTCCCTAGGAGCCTATGGGAGCCATTTTCCAAACCACCACAAGGGCACATTAAAAGCTAGAAAAGTGAGATGATTAAAAATGAGATTAGGATCAAGTAAATTTGAATAAGATCAGTAAGAAAGTAAAAATCTAGATTGAGTTTTGAGTATTTAAAATAGAATCCATTAAAGCATTTCTTTCCTTTTTTTTAAGTTTAGTTTTTTAAAATTAAAATATATCCTGTGTACAGAAGGACACAAATAGAGAAGTAAGCTCTGATAACTCAGCATGCTGGTATAGACAGCACTCAAATAAGAATAGATTTGTCATCTGCATAAGCAGAAGGTCTCATCTCCAGTAGATTTTCCCCTTGACTATCACGTTTACACAGGTTTCTCATTTCAAACTTACAACACTCCTCTTACTTACTTTGAAATACTGGTTCTCTTGGGTCTATAGTATAAGGCTGGGAGTTTATTTTAGCCGTTAGCTACATGGCAGTTCCTCGTTATTCAGTCAGTCTGAATGTGAGTGTGATCAAATGGTGTTTTTTTGTCTAAAAGTTCTAGGATTTGCACATATTTACATAGGAAGCTCAAAAAAGCCTGAAAGAATTGATTAGAGAGCAGAAGTTAAGTAGGTCTAACATTGGATTATTATTGATAAAGCGTTTTGCTTTTTACTTTCCAGGGTTCAGTGGAAAGTCATCCATTCTGTATTAGAAGAAAGAAGAGATAATGTTGTTGTCATGGCAACTGGTAAGTTACATTTAAAGTAAATAATTTAATCACTAAAAAATCATAAAGGTGTTTTTAATCTTTTAAAACTTAAATATAGGAGAGAGTGAACATAGCAAAGATTTTACATTTATGCATGATTTCCTTTTAAGTCTATTTATTCTGTTATATAAGCTGTAAGAAGAAAGTAAAACATGAAGAGATTATTTTTATCTTGTGTATCATTTTTATAAAGGTTATGGGAAGAGTTTGTGCTTCCAGTACCCACCTGTTTATGCAGGCAAGATTGGCATTGTTATTTCACCTCTGATTTCTTTAATGGAAGACCAAGTTCTCCAGCTTGAGTAAGTAATGATTTCATTGCTACATCATTGCCTTTGATAAGCAAGCAAGAACATTTTAAGACTGTGTTTTATTATTCAGACTAAGCTGGTCTCAAAGCCCCCATTTTTCTCGGCTCAGTGCTCCCTTGCCTAACTTTCTCCCTTTATTTATTTGTTTGTTCGTTTGTCTGTTTATTGAGATAGAGTCTTGCTGTTCATAGTTGAGGGTGGTGTCACTCTGTCCTCTTGTATTGCCCTGCAACCATTGGGCACACAGAGCATGTCCTACCCACACCTGGCTACATTTATTAGTAGCAAATAGTGTTAGTGGATGAGTTTATGTCCCTTCTTGAGTTCTCTGATTCAAGGCTACCAGATTGCCCTGATCATGTTTTTAAAAAGATTTGTTGCTTTATGCTAGTTTACTAAGGCTTTTACAGAATTTTTCTTTTGTTCTGCTGTCTGGGCTCTTTAGCTTAATGTGAGTTGTATTAAAAGTATATAATACTTTTAAAACTATGTTTTTATTACTTCTTTGAAAATTCTATGCATGTTTTGATTATATTCACCCCTCCTCTAACCCTAAAGTTTACTTTTTAATCTATGAAAGACCTTTCATCTTGAAAGATTTGCATTAAAAAGTTGCCTTCTCATTAGGCTCTTGAAGGAATCAAGTTATCAAGACATGAAAAGAAATAATATTAGAAAGAAGAGGAATATATATCATTAAAGATCTTCTTTGAGAATGAAATTAGTGTTTGTAATATGTGTATTGATACAGAGTATTTGTGTCTTTTTACAGACTGTCCAACATTCCAGCCTGTTTACTTGGATCAGCACAATCAAAAAATGTCCTAGGAGATATTAAATTGTGAGTAATTTATATGATTTCATATCACATCGTAAGAGGTTTATAGTGTAAGAAAATTTTGTGTACATTTTTATTTAAGGTATGAGTAAATTATAACATATTTATATTTCCCCTTTCCTTTTTTCCTTCCAAACCTGCCCATATACCCCCCTTCTTCTCTTTCACATGTATAACTTCCCCACTAATTGTTATTGCATGTATATACATACAAAAAGTTTACAAAGGCTTGATCATGTAGCTTGGGCATTTTGAGGGGGCGGGGACTGTACTGTTAGATATCAAAATCTGACTTGTAATACAACCTTTGTGGCGAATACTCCCTGACAGGAATTACTGCATTTTATTTTGATGAGTTGAAGATAAATTAAAGAACTCACACTTGTAACTGTGTGTGTATAACATTCCTTTGTCATGTATTTTGATTGTAATATGTTGCTCTTGCCTTGATTGCTATCTTTATTGGAGTGTTTCCTTTTCTGTTTCTGTTTCGGGTTGTCTTTACAGAGGCAAATACAGGATCATATACATGACTCCAGAATTCTGTTCTGGTAACTTGGACCTACTCCAGCAACTTGACTCTAATATTGGTAAGTAACAAACTAGAACTTTTGTGAATACAAAGTAAACCCATGGATGAGACTAGATTCAGTAAGGTTGGTTTCAAACGTTTGGTCCTCTAGGAAATCTCTGGTCCATTTTGTGTTTGCCCATTTTATAGTACCCTATAACTCCTCATTCCATCGCGGTGGACTCCAGGGTTAGTGTTATATCTGTGTACATGCATGTATGTATCGCTTGTTACACTATAAACTCTTTAGATAAAAATACCGTTCTTCATTTCTGTTTTCTTAGTATAGGACTTGGCACATAGTTGTCTATTTCAGTGTGCCACTGAATGAGTGTTGAATCCTAGATTCTGGGATTTATCTTGCTTCATCTTCTGAGCCTAAATTAAATCAGTGTACTGGTTCTTCATGCTTTTTTTTTTTTTTGAGCTACTCTTCATTGCCTTCTTCATCTGGGGTAAAGAGAGAGAAGGGGGAAGAGTGCCAAGTGCCCTCTGGTGGGGGCTTGCATTAAGCCAGACACTGGTCTTCCTTTCTACACGTACTCACTGTGAGGTGCAAATTTCAGTTCCTCTCCTATAAAATGAAGATCTTAAGAAAGGAGCTACGTTACAACCACCATTGAGAACATCATATAAAATGCATAGGCAAAGTAGCCTAGATTCGAGTTCTGTAATCTCTTTTTTGCATGAGATACATCACAGTGTCTCAATATGAAAGTGTAATACATTTGGACATCAGCCTTTAGGGTGACAGAGCCTTCATAAGACCTTTAAGTATTCCAGGTTTCCTAGTGCCATTATGTTACATCATGTTAAAACACTGCTGTTGGAGCTGCATTTCTAGGACCCAGATCTATCTCATAATGCTGAGCCAGGTTCTTCATTCTTGTTCATACTAATCACCCTTCAAACCTTAGAAAAATGTTGCTCAACATATAAACAGAGGTTTCTCTGGCCCGCCTCATCCCACAGCTGCTTCTAAATAATCACTGAAGCTTAATATTAATTACAAACTGTTGGCTGAACAGCTCACACTTATTATGCCATAGAAACTGTGAATATAAAAATTAGTCAGACTCTGTGACACTGTTTTTACTTAAGCACTTTCATGTTTTTGTTTGTTTGGTGGTGGTTAGGTTCAGCTGAGAATTCCAAAGGAGAGGAATGATATCCATATTTGAAACCTTCATTTGAATTTTATGTAGCTTGTAGGATAAAATTGTTTCCCAACTTGTAGGATCTTTTTGAAGAATGAGGTATTAAATAATTTCATATAGGCTAAGTTTTCAGTATTGTACTGTACTGGCTAGTTTTCTGTCAACTTGGCACAGGTTAGAGTCATCAGAAGGGAGGGTACCCCAAATGAGAAAATGCCTTCTCTGGATGTAGGCAAGTCTACAGAGCATTTTCTTAATTAGTGATTGTTGTGGGGAGGGCCCCAACTCACTGTGACTGTGGCCACCCCTGGGCTCGTAGTCCTGGGTTTTGTAAGAAAGCAGTCTGAGCAAACCATGAGGAGCAAAGTGAGTAAGCAGCATCCTTCTGTGACCTCTGCATCAGCTCCTGCCTCTAGGTTCCTGCCCCGACTTCTATCAGTGATGAAGATGATATGGAAGTGTAAAGCAAATAAACCCTTCCTCTCCAAGTTTCCTTGGTCATGGTGTTTTATCACAGGATTAGTAACCCTTCCATGGGCTTATAGGAATATATATAATAGATTTCTTAACAAATACAATGAAAGCAAACTTTTATATTTTAGCATGTGATAAAAGCAACAAATAGTGAGGGCATAAATTAATGTTTAAGTCAGTAGTTCTCAACCTTCCTAATGGTGCAACTCTAACACCATTCTTCATGTTGTGGTAACCCCCAACCATAAAATTATTTTCATTGCTACTTTATAATTTTAATTTTGCTACTGTTATCTATCATAATGTAAATAACTGTCTTCTTAATGATCTTAGGTGACCCCTGGGAAGGGGTTGTTTGGCCTTTAAAGTGATTGTGACCCACAGGTTGAGAACCACTAATTTAAGGAACTATGTTATCAAAGTGTGCCTACACAATCTATTTAGCTCTTATTGGCATGTTTTTGCCTATAATGGGAAAAACATCGAGATGTATCCTATTAAACTATAAAAGTTCTTTAGAGCACTTCACTGTGTATTAAGCCCAATTACATTATAAATCAATTTTATAGTTATATGTAGCCAGAAGTTTCTGTCCTGCCTGGTTCTGTAGCTGTTCAGTCCCCAATAAACACACAGAGGTTTATATTAATTACAAACTGTTTGACCTATTAGCTCTGGTTTATTATTAGCTAGCTCTTCCAACTTAAATTAACCCATAATTCTTATCTATTTTAGCCACGTGGCTTGGTACTTTTTCTCAGTAAGTCATTCTTATCTTGCTTCCAATGTGTCTGGCTGACTGCATCTCTGTCTTTCCTCTTTCCAGAATTCTCCTAGTCTGGTTGCTCTGCCTATACTTTCTGCCTGGCCACTGGCCAATCAGTTTTTTTTTTTTTTTTTTTTAAACCAATACAAATGACAAATCTTTACAGTGTACAAGGACATTATCTCACAGAAGTTATATCTAAAAAATTGGTATCATGACTCTAGTATTCTGAGTATATTTTATTCCACTTTAGTACTTGTTTCAGTTTTATAATTATGTTAAATGAATAATTATTGTGAGTTAATCAACATTAAATG
Source organism: Ondatra zibethicus (assembly GCA_004026605.1). NCBI lineage: Eukaryota > Metazoa > Chordata > Mammalia > Rodentia > Cricetidae > Ondatra > Ondatra zibethicus. The sequence continues at coordinate 117,884 of PVIU01002822.1, forward strand.
CTTTTTACAAATAATTAGAACTTTTTACTTTTTAACTTTTTATGCTGGGTAAATTGTGAATACTGCAGAGCTGAGGGTATAACTCAGTGATAGTGTTTGCCTAGTATGCTCCCTGAGTTCATACCTCATTATGTTTAATTTTTGTTTGTTTATTTGTTTTTGGAGACAGAGATTTCTCCAAGTGCTGGGATTAAAGGCATGCGCCACCATCACCCGACATGTTTAATTTTTTTTTTAAATTATTTTTACTCTGTGTGTTGGAATGCATGTGTGGTCAGAGGATAACTTGCAAGAGAAGTGGAGATGCCCTTTCCTTCAGCCATGCTGGTTACAGACATTACAGACTTGGGTTATTAGGTTTGAAGGGAAGGGCTTTCATGCACTGAGGCCTCTTGTTCTCCCCAGACATTATATGCTTTGTTTATTGTGGTTTTCTTTTTTTTCATTCAAAATTTACACTTCCTCCCCTTCTCCCAGCCCCCTCCTGCTCCTCCACTACCCCTCCTCCCTCCCCCTGCATCCTTAAGAGAGGGCAGGGTACCCTGTCCTGTGGGAAGTTCAAGGCCCTCCCCCCTCCATCCCGGCCTGGGAAGGTGTGCATCCATATAGACTAGGTTCCCAAAAAGCCAATACATGCAGAAGAGATAGGTCCCAGTGCCATTATTGATGGCTTCTTAGTCTGCCCCCATTGGCAGCCACATTCAGAGTCCGGTTTGATCATATGCTCATTCAGTCCTGGTCCAGCTGGATTTGGTGAGCTCTCATTAGATCAGGCACACTGTCTCAGTGGGTGGACCAGTGCCTCGCTGTCTTGACTTCCTTGCTCATCTTCTCCCACCTTCTGCTCTTCAACTGGACCTTGGGAGCTCAGTCCATTGCCTTGATGTGGATATGGGTCTCTGGTTTTCTTTTTCATTTTCTTTTTTTACAGAAGGAAGCATTTGATAGGTATGGAAGTGTAATCTCAATTCCAGGAGGCTGATTCAGAAAGGTCAAGAGTTTGAGGGTAGTCTGAGCTCCCTTTTGTTTTAAAAACAAAAGCAAGCAAGTAAGCAAATAAACACACCCAAAAAATGTGGATAAATATTTTCATCATTAGAGTGAAGTTTTTGCTTTTAATGGATGGAAATGTTTTCTCTGGGTGATTTAGTAAAAGGATTAGAATAAATGAAAATTATTTTTGAAATATTTCCTGTAGGCTTTTCTTGCAGGAAATTGTAAAATGCCTACAAAATGAATGTACCCAGGATATTATTTGTACAGTAGTCTGACATTTAAGTAATCAGATTTGTCATTTTTAGGTAAATGTTAAATTTTTTTTAAGGAGTCTGGATCTATAACAGAAATGGCAAACATACTTTTATATGGGAGTTTTTCCCAGCTGCACTTGTAATTGTCTTTTAACTTTGGAAATGAGGCTTGAGTGACAGGTATACTTAAATGAAATATGTATAGGACCTGGGAAGACACTTGAACTTTTGCATTCCAAGTGAATGTTAGCTAAAGCTTAACTAACTGAACTCACTATGCAGGCCAAAGTTCAGTGTCATTAACAGCTTGTCAGATCTGTATCTAAAGGCTTCTAATGCACTTAACTTAAAATCTAGTCATTTTGATTCCTAAAGTGAAAATAAATGTGTGAGTAACACTGGAATTCCCCAACACTCATTGGTATTGCATTTATATGTATTATATATAAACATGCACGCATATATACAAAGCAAAGAAGCATACACACGCACACACACTTAGGACTTCGTTGTAGCTCATAATCTTAATGACTCGCCAGTCTTTTCTTTTGTGTCCTCTTAAGAACTGTGAAATCTTTGAGGTCAAATGTATCTTGGTTATCTAGAAAAGGGTTAATTTAATAATTCCTTTAGACAGGGCCTCCTATAGCTCAGACAAATCTTGAACTCTCTTCGTGGCTGGAGACGGCCTTGAATCCCTGAAGCTGGAATGTGCTGCACGTGCTGCCACATTGGCAGTTTTATTAAAGTCCAATTGGTGCCAGGCCTTGTCTGTGTATTTTATGTGACTGTTCTGATTTCATCTTAGAGTAGAATAGGTAAGAAGTGTTAGGTGCTATTACTTCCTACTGTGTATTATTTTAATTTAGGATGATGGTATGTGTGAGTGTGCGTGAGTGTACAAATACCACAATGTATTTGTAGAGGTCAGAGTACAATTGGGAGTCAGTTCTTTCTGTCCACTGTGGCTTCTGAGGGTTGAATTGAGTTTGTCAGGCTCGCAGACCTTTGCCCACTGAGCCATCTCAGCAGCTCTATGTTGTAGTTTTATGGAAACTGAGGACTGGAAAGATTTACAACTTGCTCAGTGCTTTGTGCACAGCCAGTCTGATTGTAGAGCACATGTTTGTAGTCATCTCCCTGATAGAACATAATAGCAAATAGCAGAAAGTTGCTTTTCTCTTAATAGTATTAATTTGGTAATTAATGGTAAAGACATTACTAGTCAATACTTTGAAATACCTGAAGATGTTTTGATAGGCACTATTGATCTTGTTTTAGTGTATGGTATGGGGCAGAGGGGAGAGTTATATTCCTGTTACCTACTTTGTACACAATGGGATTTAGCTCTTTCCATTCCATTTTATGTTCGGCAGTGTGGATGTTGTCATGTCTTCATGCACTGGCCTTTCAGAGGAACTTTCTGCAATATGATATGTGCTCGATCATGGATAATGATGTACTTAATCTCAGTAGAAATGTGCTGACTATTTATCTCTTTTGAGAGCTAATCTATGAGATAAGATTAACATTATTGCCAAAGAGAAATAGAACAGTTCTTTTGAGCAGACATGGTTGCAGATCATTTGTAAATGATAATTGTGGAACAAAGCAATAGTAAGCAGTTCTTGTCTTTGAGGACTAGTGGTAAAAGCTGAAGTATAGTGTGTTGGTAGAATTAATATGTAAAACTTGCTTTATTCTAACGCCTTTTATTCATTTTCTTCTTCCCTCCTATTCTTACTTATGAGTTTTGATATTATATGGTATCATTTATGCTTCTTATGTGTGTATGTGTGCCAAACACTTTTATTTGGGTTTTACTTTCTATAAGGCATATTTTCTAATAGAAAAAAGCAATATTGACTTTATATAGTGTTTTTTTTTTCCTTTTGAACCTTATTTTTCCATGTATATTTTCTTTTTGTAGGGATCACACTTATTGCTGTGGATGAGGCTCACTGTATTTCCGAGTGGGGCCATGATTTTAGAAGTTCATTCAGGACTCTGGGCTCTCTTAAGACAGCGCTCCCACTGGTAAGCTTTACCTGATCTGATGGTCCCACCCCCATCCTAGGTGAGGTTTGAGCCCAGGGCTACTGTCTGGAAGTGCTTTTCAGGACTGGGTAATGTCTGAACAGCTAAAGACTGTTCTATTAAAGAGAAGGTGTCAGATGTAAGCAGGAGAATTTCTTTATATTTTTAAATTCTAACATTGGCTTCCTTTTGAGGTTGGCATGTATTAAGGAATGCCCTCTGACTGGAATGTCCTTTGACAGTGAGCTATTCCATTGTCATCTGTGAAGTTCACTCCCAAGAACCATAAATTTGTGTTATTAAAACCAAAATGATCACAAAAATATCTCAGTGTTTATTTTGTGCTGTGTTACATTCCTAGCTGTTAGGGCGCAGGTTGGATACTCCTCCCTGGGACAACAGTTGGCAAACAAGTTTTGAAAATATCAGTTAAAATGGCAGTTATTACTCCTTAGTGACAGGGGACACAGTTCCAAGAACCCAATTGGGTGCCTGGGTCCACCCCCTTGTTATAAATTAGGCATAGTGGAAGAATTTAAAAAATGAATAGCAATAATGATATACTATAATAAAATGCCCACAATCATTATTCTTGACCACGAGGATCATTCTTAAGTAAAATAAGGGGTACTCAGCCACAAGTGGTAAGTGAGGTGTTAGTACATGGCTAGCTGGTGAGAGACATGAATTGTGTGGGTCTTCTGGACTTGGAGAGAATGGAGTGACAACATTGGAAGCACAGTGCAAATGTCATCGTGTTCCTCAGGGTGGTGAATAGTTTAAATGACATGAATTGTTCATTTAATGTGTCTAGACTATGGTTCACCACAGGACTCTGAACATACAAAGCCAATGTGTAGGAGAGAACAGGTATATAGAAATGTATGTGGCTTTGATATATATTTCTCTCATTTTTTTTAAACACTCCATAAAAATGTAGTTGCTCTGTGTTCTTCACTAGTGGGCCATTGTAAAATGGGCTGTGCACTGTATCATCCTTGTCATCAGTTTTTAGAAAATGTGTCGGTTATTTCCTGGGTTTAGGATATTGTGAATGGTGGTACTGTGAACATTTTGTATATACCAGTAAGGTCCTTCAGTAGGTAAATGATTATATAGCTCGTGTATATAAGTTTTTAGTTTCCTGGGATAAATGTCAGGGTTGTGGGTGCTGGGTCCCATGGAAAGTGCTTGTTTCATTTTTAGAAAGCTCCACAGTACTTTTTTCCAGACTGGCTACAGTGATTTGTATCCACCCACCCCAGGAGTATTTGAGCAATAGTTTCTTCTCATTCTTGCACTGTTTTGTCTTACTACTATGTATTATTTTAGTAGTTATGATAGGAGTGGAGTGATAGTTTGTGTTTTCAATTTGCATTTTTCTAATAGCTCGTGGTTTTGAAGATCTTATTGTATGCTTCTTTACTGATTTGGTGAAATTCCTAGTTTAATTGGTTTGTGTTTTTAAAAACTTTTTTTTCTGTTAAGGGTGTGTGTGAGAGAGATAGATGGGAGAGAGGGAGGGGGAAGAGAGTGAGTTTGGGTTTATGTTTGTATGTGTGTGTGCGTGTGGTGTACTCTACAGTGTAGCTCCTGCAGAGGCCAGATGTTGATGTTGGCATCTTCCTCTGTTGCTCTCCACCTTATTTTATTTGAAGCAGAGTCTCTCACTAGTCAGGGAGCTCACCATTGTGCTAGCAGGCTGGCCGCCAAGCCCCTAGTTCTTTCTGCTCCTGAATATGGGGGTTATAGGTGTGTATGCTGTGTCTGGCTTTTGCGTTGGTGCTGGGGATCTGCACTCATGTCCTCATGCTCCACAGCCCTCTGTGAACTTAAAGAATTGTAAACAACTGTTTATAAATGAGTCTTTGGTCAGATATTTACCTTGTAAATATTTATAAGTTTTATTTTATCTTTCTTCAGTTTTACATTGTCTTTTATTTTTCAATACAGGCTTGTTTTGTGTAGTCCCTGTGGTCCTGGAACTCACTTTATAGTCCAGATTGGCCTTGAATTACAGAGATTCACCTGCCTCTGCCTCCCAAGTACTGGGACTAAAGGCGCACACTACTATGCCTAGCCATATTGTCTTTTATAAAGAAAAAATTATAAATTTGTATGAAATTCAGAGTATTGTTTTTTTTCTTCATGGATTTTGTTCCTCAGTCTTAGATCTTGAAATTTTGCTCTTATGGTTTTTCCTAAAATGTGTATGTTTTGAATTTAGGTCTAAGAGGGTACAGAGATGGCATGTCAGGTAAAGAACTTACCATACATACAAGTGTGCATACATAAGCTTGAATCTGCATAATCCATCGAAAGCATAGTAGCATATGTCTAATTCTATGCTGTGAGATGTCGAAACAGGAACCCCCCACCCCCACTGAATGAAAAGTCTGCTTTCTTACTACTCGATTGCCTTAGCCCCTTTGTTGAAAATCATTTGAATGTATTTATGTCAGTCTGTTTCTTGCTTTCTAGTCTGTTGTATTAGTTTTGATTGAATAAACAAAGTGACCTATGTTTAGATCCTGGTGTCAGAAAGACAATGGTGCCTCCTGATCACGTTTCACAGTTAAATGGCTTAAACAGAGAAAAACACTGAACGTTGTTATCCTTTTGATAAGGTTGTCTCAGTTTCACTAATCATTAATCTTACATATTAGTAGCAAATTGCTATCTTTTAAAATACTTTTTGTTTGGGTTTCTCATAAAGATTTGATTGAGCAGTAATTTAGTAAGCAAAACAGATCATCAACAATATAAAAAACTTAATGTTCCCGCTAGCATATATAATATGGAAGGAGAATAAAACTGATGTGGTTCAAGGTCTAAGTACGCGTCTGGCTTTGGGTCAGGCTCTCTTGCCTCAGATAACCTCAGGACCATTTGTCAAGATAGCCATTCTTATCATCATATTTCTTCAGTTGTCACAGGATAGTACATTTCCCTGGTTTTCTGGCTTTCCCACCATGCCCTTCTCAAGTCTCTTCTGTTGCTTTGTTCCTCCCTGTTTTATTAAGGTTGGCGAGTCCAGTGCCTCACTCTTTAGACGTCTATCTTTCCTCTGTGTTCGTCTTCATGATTGTCTTACATAGCATACAGATTTAAATACCATCCATTGATGGAGGACCCTCAACTTTACATCCCTGTCTTGGATTAATACCACCAAGATGTGACTGAGCCTCTGCCTCCTTGCCAGCATTTGGAATTGTCACTACATTTTGTGTTAGCTGCTTCTTCTTTCACTTAGGCTATCACAGTAGCCTCTTGGTCCCCACCTCCAGTGTGTTTCAGTACAGTAGTCAATGCGGTACTTCTGGGTATCTCTAGTAGATTTGTGTCTTCTGTGCAAAGCCCTCTTATAGTTTCATTTCGCTGAAAAAAGGCAAAAATGGATGGTAACCACATCTCACTGAGTTTTATGTTAGCTACTCTTTCATTTTCATGTCCCAGTGGTGGCATCAGATTATTAATGGAATCCATCACTGGATTAAATCACTGGATCAGGTTAGAGCCACCAGTAGTTGGGTCTGTTTCACATGGATAAGACTATTTTTGTGTCTAAACTGTAACAAGAGGGAGTGTTTCTGTTTCTTTGGGTTTCTATAAGCAGGGGTAGTACCTGATTTAAAGCAGTTGATCAATAATTACTTGGATGAATGAATGAATTCTGGTCAGAAAGCTTGGAATTAGTGAAGTAACTTTCCCACATAGGTAGTTATGAAAGAATTGGGTGTTAAATAGCTATGCCATAGTATGCTGTGCTGATTTCAAAACAAATGATCTGAAAGAGGCAAACCTGAAGTAGCACATAGTCCGGTGAGGAAGTTGAGGTAGACATGCAGGAAGGCAGAAGGAATAGAAACAAGTGCTGCATCAAGCATAGAATGGTGCAGGTCATACAGGAAGATGACCAGTGCCCATAGCACAGCAGCATATGAGGGCAAGTGAAGGTGTTTCCATGGTGCAAGTTACTAGCCCCTGCTCTGAAGGTCTGGTTTCCAGTAATTTGGAATGGTTTCATGAGATAGAGAGAGCTATGCAGTTGGAAGTCAGGAAGAGTGCTTTTGCTATCCTTCCCTAGGCCTTCGATGCTGGGATTGTGTTAAAGGAGGTTTAAATATTTTAAGCAGTTCTTGAATACTCTAAAGGTGGAATTAAATCTTTTATTATGTCTAGCTCTAGACATAATGAGATCATTTTCAGTTCTTCCATTGATTAAGCAGCATATTCCTTCAGCTGAGAGTCCTGGCAGGTTGTTCCTCAAGTAAGGGCTGAGGATCCTTTTCCCCTTCAAAATGTGTCTCCACCCAGAAGAAGTGTTTTTTAAGTTCATGAGACACATTGGTTCATCCTATTACTTTATCCCAAGGATTTATTAAAAATATGAGTACATAGTAGACGCTGAGTAACCAGAACAAGAGAATATATACCTAAAATCAGTGGGTGTTTTACAATGTGAACTAGTCACATGATCCAGTTTGGGAGCAGAATAGCCATATTTTTATCCTTTGTGTCATGGAGTATATGATTAAGATCTGCCTAAATGTATGGTGTCATAAGATTAATTTGTATTGTATTATATTTTGTTGCTTATTTTGCCAAAAATTAGTGAAGAGACACTGATGATGGCAACTCTTATATAGGAAAAAAATTAATTTGGGCTGGCTTATAGTTCAAAGGTTTAGTCCATTATTATCATAGCATGAAGCATGGCAGTGTGCAGGCAGACATGCTGCTGGAGAGATAGCTGAGAGTTCTATATCCAGATCAGGAGGCAGCAGGAAGAGAGAGTGACATTGGGCCTGGCTTGAGCATCTAAAACCTCAAAGCCCGTCCTAGTTGACACTCCCCCCATCAAGGCCCCACCTTCTAATAGAGCCACTCCCTATGAGCCTATGGGGACATTTTCATTCAAACCACCACACCCGCCTAGCACATTTTGTCTCATTTGCTACTTACAGCTTGATGTGATTGATACTATTATTACAGCCATTTTACAGAGGAGAGAAACTGCAGTTTAGGGTGATAAACAAACGAGTCCCACAGCTGATGAGTGACAAAAGCAGAACGAGCTCTAGTGCTCGCACCCAGCCTAGACTGGCTCACTGCTGCGCGTGCTTTTGTCTGGTTGGTGTTTATCTAGTGCTCGGACCCAGCCTAAACTGGCTCACTGCTGTGCATGCTTTTGTCTGGTTTGTATTTATGATCATTCTCTTACTTTTGTAAACATGTTATCCACTCATACATGGTGTTCCTCACAAGACATCCTGGTCTCTTTGTAATAAAAGGACACCTTGTCTTCTTTTTTAAAATGGGCTGTATCCTCAAAACTTCTATCTTTATCTTCATATGTAAGTTAAGAAAGGAGTTTGTTAGTACATTTATAAAGTGTTTGATTAAAAACCTTTATGGTGATAAAGTTCTTTGTACATGTAAGGTAAAAATGTAATTCATAGGAAATTGTAATGTTTCCCTTTTTTAAATGTTAATTAAGGGTTTTTGTTTGTCTTTTGGTTGACTCTCACAATGTGGCTGAGACCAGACTCCAACCTTGCTGTCCTCCCGAGTGCTAGAATTACAGGCTGTGCCATCACACCTATAAGGTCCTCTAGATGCTAGTCATTCCTTATTCTCAGACTCATGTTTGTTAGTGTCTTGTATTAGCACAGATATATCCATTTTAATGCTTGATTAACAAACTAATTTCTTTGAAAATTGGGCTTTCCGTGACTTATTCACTAATATATACATTCCCAATGTGTGCAGAGAACAGTTCGATTATTAGTCTGAAATAAATGAAATTAATTTGGGTTACATTTTGAAGTGATTTCACAAAATTTAATAATAGACAATACAAAAATGATTCCATTTGCTTGGTTTCATTGAATTAGTTTTATGTGACTTCAGATTCAGTTTAATTCAATTAAGTTATTTTCATTGTAAGAGTAACTGTTTCTTAGTTAGTGCTGAGGACCAAACCCAGGACTTTGCACATGCTAGGCTAGCACTCTCCCACTGAGCTCCACCTTCAGCCATTTAACTGTTCCTTTCTGTGTATGACTGAAAATAAGCTTTATTTTTCTTTTTGGAAACAGTGCTTCTCTGCGGAGCCTGTCTTGGAACTTTGTCTATAGACCAGGCTGACCTTGAACTCACAGAGATCCCCTGCTTCTGAGTGCTGGGATTAAAGGTGTGCCCCAGCTGGCTAAATTTTATTTTTCTAATCTCACGAAAATTAAGTAATGCTTGAAACTTTATCTTAACCTATAGTATTTTTACTGGCAATATTTATTTTATATTGAACATTTTATTTTTATTAATTTATATTGTTCAGAATAATGAGTTTCATTATATCTGCACAACATATTCATTGAACTTCGGTAATATTCCTTCCCCCAAGAAATTGTATTTTCCTTTAATTTTAAGTCAAATTGTATCCATATTTCTTTGCAAATTGGCAAACTGCACATGCATTTATACTTAGCTACAAGATAAATGCTTAAATTAGTTTGTGAGGCAGTCACAATATATTTGAGTAATTAATTTTATGAGGATATTGTTTCCTCTATCTCCAACAGGTAAAAAAACATTTTTAAAGAAAGTTGTATTCTTAGCAATAGAATGGCTAATGATTTAAAAATAAATTTTAAGACAACCTATTTTTTTCTGATAATGCAATGGTATTGTGGTTAATAGTGATAATGATAGTGATAAAATGTGAAACATTTATATGGGAGGTATTTTGCTCACCTACCTTTGAATTTCTGAAAGAAATACTAATTTTTTCTTGCTACCTACTAAGCCTCCTGTCAAGAACTGCTAAACTGAGGATAGACTATGACTTGGTGTCTCAGGAATCAGTTAGTACAGGTCTGCATATTCGCTATGTACAGTATGGCATTGATCACTCAGTAAAACCGAAGACAAGTTGTCAAGGCTGTTAAGAGCATTGCTTCTACAGCTGAAATAACATATGCCAGTATAATTTGTGATGGAACCTTCTCACCAAACAAAAGGTGAATAATAACTTGGTTGTTAAATTATAACCCTGCTAGGGCTTATGGATTGTTATTTACAGATTATTAAAAAAAACAAATATAATCTCTGCTTCTATCAGCACTGTAGTATAGATGGCTAATAAGTAGTTTCAATTTAATGGGACAAGATAAATTGCATTGAAATCTTACGGATTTTCTGTTTAATTTACTAAGTAGGGATAATTTTCTCTTTAAGAACGTTTTTCTGTTTTACTAGGACATGTAGCTCAGTGGTAGACCTCTCACATACCACGCCCAGGATCCTGGGTTTCATCCCCAACATGATTAAAAAGAAATAAATATTTAAATAAAGCAATAATGTGAAAGTCATGGACATAGTTCCTGTGTTGTCGTGACTGTTAGTTTGTGAGAAGACAGTGAAAATCAATGAGCTTCCTGTCACTTTAAAATCCATTTGTATTGTATTTCCCCAGGTTCCAGTCATTGCACTCTCTGCTACTGCAAGTTCTTTGATCCGGGAAGATATCATACATTGCTTAAACTTGAAAAACCCTCAGATCACCTGTACTGGATTTGATCGACCAAATCTGTACTTAGAAGTTGGACGAAAAACAGGGAATATCCTTCAGGATCTAAAGCCATTTCTTGTCCAAAAGTCAAGGTAAAGATCTAATAACAGACAAAATTCTTCTTAAATAAGTTACTTATTTTTTTCTATTTCTTATTTATATATGTTTAGTGTTTCAAGTTTTATGTAGCTTTGGTCCTAGGTAACTGTAATACTACACAGCCAACTCAGTGGCTGATATGAAAGGACATTAAAAATATTTTTATTAATTCTTTGAGAATTCTGTAAAATATATTTTTATCATAATTACCCTTTATTACTTCTCCAACTCGTCCCAGATCCGCTCATCTCTCTACTGCTCCCTAACTTCACACCCTCTTTCTTTTCTTTTAATAATGCATCAATTCTCAACTGTGCTATCCATATATTTCTAGGTAGGAGGCCATCCACAAGTGTATGGACAGCTGGTCAGGAGCTGTATATACACTAAAGAAAACGAGCCTCCCTCTCGGATGCTGTCCGCTGTCCGGAGTGCCTCAGTTTGGGATGGGGCTCAGAGTCCTTCTCCTGTCATACCAGAGCGCTGAGTGGGCTGGTCCTGTGCAGACAACTGCAGCTCCTCTTGAGTTCATGGGTACAGCGGTCCTGTCGTGTCCAGCAGACACTGATTCACCCCAGTTTTTTCTGACCATTGCCTTTTGCAGTCCATTTCTCCACTCTTCCATGATGTTCAAAGCATATATATTTTGTGGGAAGCAGGGGGGGAGGTGGCCAGGAACTAATTATTTTGATATTGTTCTTATTTTATGCTATTATTTGAATAGGGCATATGCTTTTAATAATTTACAAGTAAATGAACAAACAAGACATGAACTGTTCTTATCATTTGTATTGACTTTACTAATTACAGACCCTACTGTAGATGGGGACCACTCATTCCTTTCCCGGCCACCCAGACACGAAATAATGACACTGAAACTATATTAATTGCAACACTGCTTGGTTAGTGACTCTAGTATATTTCTTGCTAGTTCTTCTTAAATTAACCCATTTTTATTAATCTGTGTATTGCCATGTGGTTGTGGCCTACCGGTAAGGTTCCGTCCAATGTCCAGCGTCTGTCTCCTGTGGCAGCTACATGGCTACATGGATTTTTCTTGACTCTGCCTACTCTCTCTCTATATCTTTTCCAGCCTGGAAATAGTCTGTTAAGCCATTGGCCAAAAGCAGCTTCTTTATTAATCAATGGCAATAAAACATATTTACAGCATACATAGGGGAATCCCCATCACCCTACCTCTGTTGTAGGGTGTTTTCTTTTTTAAATAGTCTGCATGGAGTCTGTACTTGTTCCGAGGACTGTCCTAGGTGATTTATACAAGTGGGCTGGGCAAATCCTCTAACTGACAAGGAAGCTACCAGTGTCTGCATTCTATTGATGAAATTGTCCATTGCACTTCTAAGGTTTGTTTTGTTAAATATATTTTATGTTTTATTTTGTATGCTAAGAACCTTTATAATGCCATATTCTCTGACCTGCCTGCTGAGTGAAAAGTTGCTATTTTCATGATATGAAGTAGTCTGAGTAAAGTAAAAATAATTCCCTCCTACAGTACAAATACAAAACAAATCCAGGTGAATAAGAACTGAGAGTACTGTTAGTGTTTTCCACTTCCAGAAAGGATAAAAGTGGAAAAAGACAGACCTGAGGTTAAGGAAGCAATAATTCTTCTTGTGGATCCTAGGGAATAATTTAAGTCACAACTAAGTGTGCTTGTTATTCAGAATAGAATAGGAATATAATGAATGTGTGTATAGTGTTTTGCTACTCTAGCATCTCCTTGAATACATTTTACTACACTTTCCTATTACAGTAAAGGGACAAGTTCTCTTATCAAAGGCTTCTTTTAATCTGGACATTTCTACAGTTATGTCACTACCTAACCCCTAATCTCTGGTCCTTTTTCAGTATACATTATTCTCAATATCTATGGCTATTTCTCCTTATAGTGATCCTCTTCCTTCTTAAAGATATATATTTTGGTTTTTCGAGACAGGGTTTCTCTGTGGCTTTGGAGCCTGTCCTTGAACTAGCTCTTGTAGACCAGGCTGGCCTCGAACTCACAGAGATCCGCCTGCCTCTGCCTCTCAAGTGCTGGGATTAAAGGCATGTGCCACCACTGCCCAGCCCCTAAAGATATATTTTTTAAAAGTGCCTTCTCCATCTTCTTTTGTGATGTTGCCTTTTCCCATTTTTCTGGCATTGTTTGCCTTACAATATCTTATGCAAATGATTTCTTCTCATTTTTATGTTAATTCCGCTAATTGAGATTAATTTTTAGCTCAGACTACTGTACTCTTTCCTAACACACCTAGCTCCTTGGTGCTACCTGATGTATTCTGTAGCTAACTCCCAGATTTGTCATCTGGAGACATATCCCTAAACTTTGGAGTAACATTTTATCTTTAAATCTTGTGTAATATTTTATGCAAGAATGAAACTTCAGTTACCTCTTACGTAAGTAAGGACTGATCTACTGCGCTGCCTTTCTAGAGGTATTTATACCATACCTTATAAGTTCTAAAATCAAGTTTTCTTTTAAAGCAGCCAGGTTTCTGATTTTAGCTCTAATTTGGGCCAATCTTGAATGCTAGAATTCTGAGTTCACACGGTTCATTTCCACGTTCACAATGTTGGGTTTCAGAGAGCTCCAGTGCTGGTGTCTTGGCCTGCCGACTCCGTAAAGACTTAGTAGAAGGCAAAGATTGTGCAAGATAAATCCCAAACTACTCTGAAGCATACATATAATACACGTGTTTGCCGTCTCTGTCTCCACCCTCTCTGCAGTTCTGCCTGGGAATTTGAAGGTCCTACTATCATCTATTGTCCTTCCAGAAAAATAACAGAACAAGTAACTGCTGAACTTGGGAAACTGAACTTAGCCTGCAGAGCATACCATGCGGGCTTGAACATTAATAAAAGGAAGGATGTTCATCATTGGTTCCTTAGAGATGAGATTCAGGTATGAGAACCAACTGTCTTTCTCTGATTTCTTTATAGGAAATAGACGTATCCGTCAAACATTTACTCACCAGATTTTTCAAAGCTTCCAACAAATCCACACCAGCTACGAGTGTAGTTACTCTGATAAGGGTAATCATTAGATAGTGAAAATAGGTGTAATAAACTACACAGTTTAGTGTAAATAACAAATAGTATCTGTTACTGAGCAACACAGAGGAGAAACACTAGCTCTGTCAAAGTAGGTTTTGTAATGAGAGTGGCTAGGAGTAGGAAACCTGAGGAGAGTCTAAAGTTTGTCAAGTTAACAGATCAGTAGGTAATGAGGGCAAAGGCATTGGCTGTGAACCCCAGGAAGGAGCAGCAGGTGGACAGGTACTTGCCTCCCTCCTGAGAATACCGATTGTTGTCCTTCTTATTCTTTCCAATGGTAGGAAGAGCTCTTCTGCTTGTTTATAGATTCTTGTCCACATTCATTAATATTTTTATTACTTCAGGGATAGGGTATTTTGTTGGACACATCTGGTTACTGCCTATCTCAGTTACTTTTCTGATACTGTGCTAAGGTAAATGATGAAGCTGACTTACAGAAGAAACAGTTTATGGGGCTCACAGTTTGAGAGTTCGAGTCTGTGATCACCACGGTGGCAAGCATGGCAGTAAGCAGGCAGTGTGTTTCTGGAGCAGCAGCTGAGAGCTCACATCTCGATCCATAAGCACCAGGCAGGGCGAGCTAACTGGAATGACGTGGGCTTTTGAGACCTCAGAACCTGCCGCAAAGCCTACCTCCCCCAGTAAAACCACACCACCTAGTTCTTCGCAAACAGTTCTGCCACCATCAATATTCAATCACATGAACCTGTGAGGGCCATTCTCAGTCAAACCACACTGCCAATATATAACTTGATTGGAGCATTAATATCTTAAAAGATGGCTTAAAAATCTTCAGTGGTCCTTTCTAATGCAGGAAGTCACTAATTTGAGTCCATCTTATAAAAAGTAAAGTTTATATCAATAGTTGCATTCTAGTTAAACATTTGGTAGTGCTTTGTCTAACTGCTGGCCCTGTAGAATCCTTCCTGGCCATTAGTCAAAAGCTTCACAAATGTTTTGAGACATTTCCCTTTCTTGACATGGTGAAATACATGTTATTATTTGTGTACAATTGTTGGAGACTCTTGGAATTGATTACTCTCTGTTGAGTGTTTATTGAGTGACTACTGAATCTGCCAGTGTACAATTTGTAGTCATTTCTATCATTTTACAATGGCTTTTTATTCTATGGCAGCCACAGAAGCTGGACTTTGTAGCTCTCCATATGTTAATCTGATGTTTGGAATAATTTTCTATTTGATAAATTTTAGAAAAAAATAGACTTTTCTTAATTTAGTATATACTCAGATCAAATCACAAGTGCGTTTAGCTTTCCATTCTTTGTAACTGTTTGTTCTCAGATTTTATCTCAACCTTTAGTTTTGTTCTTCCTGTATTTTAAAATACCTTTTCTTGAATGAAATATTGAATAACTTGTTTGGTAAAATAACTTTAATTTATACCTGAAAGTTTATAGGGGTAGTTTGAAAATCTGGTTAGTAGTTTAGTTGATATCAAATGAAAAAATAATCTAGTTAAGATTAGAATTTTATTGCTTATTAACTACTAGCTGTATCAAACTTGTTTTCTTTGCCAAAACTTTCACTTTTCATACTTGTGCCTTTATTACCATTTTCTCATCCTTATTTTGCATGTTTTAGTTTGATTTCCTATATCCTTCCTTTCCTCCTTTTCTGTCATTTTCCCTGCCCATCCAAGAACAGGTTATTAACAATGCTTTAATTTTATCTGCACTTGCAGATAGTTCTGTTATGTCTTCAGTGAAAGAGGCATCTTCCTGTCCCCTTTCCTAATCTGCCCCACTGACCCTGTAGGTGTTTATTGCTCTACCTTGCCATAATTTGCTTACGTTGCTATCTTAATTTTTTGTTAGTTTTTGTGATTCTGTATTTGACTCCCCACTTAAAATGTTGCAAGTTCTTCTGTCTTTCCTATGTGTTATTGCCCTTCCCCTCCCATGTCTGTGCATACCTAGACCCCTTTCCTTCCCTGTTGGTTTACATCATAATTTGGGTTAGCTGTTATATAGTTATTAACCTAAACATTTTATCTTTAATCCTTATATTGCTACATTTTTGCTTATTGTTTTGTATTCTTGTTATTAAAGATTTTTGTTTTCTGTGTACTTATCAGTAATTCTTCTGTGAGTTTTTTCCCAGCCATATAAATGCTGTTTTTCTAGGTTTATTCATATTATGTTGTTTGACAGTTTTATCTTCTTGGTATTATGCCCATCTAAAAGATGTAGCATCAACTGCATTTTACTTACAGTCGTGAATGACGTAATTCTTAGAATAAGACATTCTGTTATCAGGTGAGGACACCTGAAACTTCATAATGATACACAAGTTTTATTTACTGTAGCAACTGTTTCCCATAGCTACAGTATCCAGAGAAACTTCTTTATTGGCTCGTTCTCATAGAGATGAACAGAAATCGCTCCTTATGATCACTAACCTTTATCTGTATTTGGATAGATAATCTTTTGGTCTGTAAGTGATTGGCTGAAGTTATGCTGAATTCAGTTTTGCATCAGTGAACAAGCCTTGTCTTATTTTTTTAAGTTTTGGTTATGTTGAAATGCAATTTTCATTGTGTTATTGTATTCTCAGTGTGTTGTAGCTACTATAGCTTTTGGAATGGGCATTAATAAAGCCGACATTCGCAAAGTTATTCATTATGGCGCTCCTAAGGAAATGGAATCCTATTACCAGGAAATCGGTAGAGCTGGCCGTGATGGACTTCCGAGTTCTTGTCACGTACTCTGGGCTCCAGCAGACTTTAACTTAACTAGGTAAAAATGCTTATTGCTTTCACCTTACAAGTTTCTTTTTTACTTTCCAATAAAGTATTGGAGGTAGTGTCCAAATTTTTAGGGGATATGTGAGTGTATTTAAAAGGGTCACATCTGAAAAGTGAGCTAAACTTCCATGAAGAGCACCGTGGTCTTCTCACATAGGGGATGAGCCATTTCTACCAATATCCAGTTAGCATGAGAAGCTGAGAAAGTCAGGACTCTCCCTGGACATGTATCATAGGTCTTATGCATACTGTCCTGTTGTGCAGCAGTGAGCAATACCCACCCTTTAAATTATATGTCTCCAGATTTATTATTGTTTCCATGATTAGTTTCATAAGAGCTTGCCATTGCTCATAGACTATGAAAATTGCCTTGTTGACTATATATGGATAATCATGTCCTAGTATATTGATAGAGTGCTATCATAAAGTAGGAAGTGTTCAAGGAAAACAACTTAAATACTAAGTAAGTTGTCAGATTATATTTGAAAGAACAGCTTCAACTTACAAAATCTTAGGGGCAATATTTCCCTCTCTATCTATGGGGAACCAGGGAAAGAAGCCAGTACAGCTCAACTACTGAGCCTGCTAACATGAGGGAGCTCTCAACTGTTCCTCCAGGTTATGGGTAAGTTAGGATCTTCAGTGGACACATTAGTTCATCTTAGTAGAATGATCGTTGAGCCTACCCAATACAGGTGTTGTTCATTTTCATCATAGAACATCTTCCTCTTAGAACACTACGTTCTGAGTGCCAAGGATACAAAGCTGAATAAAAGCAGGCATGGTGCCTGCTTTTGTAGGACTCGATCTAGTTGGAGTGGGAGATCTTAATTAGAGAACTGTGTATATACGCATGCATAGTGTTCTTTTTAATATTCTCATTTTGTACTTGGAAGTGTCGATTATTAATTTTTTAAAAAGATCATATAAATATATCTTTGTTCTTATTGTTTGTTTTAAGACAGAGTCTCACTCTGTAACATTGGCTGGTCTGGAATATAGACCAAACTGGCCTTGAACTTGTAAACATCCCTCTGCTTCTGGAATGCTAGAATTAAAGGTGTGTGCTACCACCTCTGGTCCAAATAGTTTGATAAATGTATTTATCAAATTGTTAAGTGCTGTAAAAGAAAGTTGCTTAGAGTAGAGTGTGCTATTTACCAACTTGGAAAGTCAGGTAATACTTCCCTGAAGAAGTGGCAGCTCGAGAGTTGGATTAGAGAAGTTAGAAGTTTTGTGATAAAATCTAAGGTCTTTCTTCCAGGAATAGTCAGTGTATTTTGCTTTGTAAGATGTAAGCTGAACTCTGGTTCCCTGTAAGCAAGCGTTCTTAACCATTGAGCTGTCTCTCCAGGCTCGGCATCTCTGTCTTTAGCAAGCCTTTTTGAAACTAATGTTAAATATGTTGGATAGACCACATCTAAGCAAGCTACTATTAGATTTGGAATATATCAAATAGCAGTTGGTTAATACCAGAACTTATTTTATTTGTGCATTATGCTAACATGCTGGAAACATTATAGGCCTAGGTTTTCTGATGCAAGCTCATCAATAGTTACAGTTCTGGTTTACTTGGGCTTTAAAAGGTATGCTAAGATGTTTATCTCATTAGGATTGATCAGGAGGTAATAGTGGTGCCATGACACCCATACAGCTGTCAATTATTATCCGTGGGTCTGGGACCCTCAAGACACCTAAACTCCCACCATGCTCAAGTCTCTTGTACAAAACAGCACAGTATTTGTATACAGGCTGTGTACTCTCCTATATACTTTTTCTCTAGGTTGCATATAATATCGATTATAAAAATGATGGATAAATTGTTTTATAATGAAATGTTTAGAAAATAATGACAAGAAAAATGTCTCAGCATGTTCAGTTCAGATGCATCCATCGTTAAGTCTGATAGTTGTTTAACTTGGAGCTAACCGAATCTCTAAGTGCTGAGTTAGTGGGTGCAAAGGATGAAATACTTGAACTTTTAGTACAGATAGATTGCTCTGTGTCCACAACAAAGTGGCAAAAACTCTAGGGTAAGGATACAATAGAATAGAGCAAGGGTTGAGGATGAAGTTGTACCATCAAGATTTTGAACTTATATAAGAAAACAAAGGGTTGCTAGGTCTTAGCTGCAAGGGTCGCTGTGATTTATAAAAGTTTTAGATTATCTTATGCTAAAATTCCGTGACTGAGAAAAGAAACTTGTCTAAATGATCATGCAGTGAATTTAGCTACCTGATGTTTATTTATTTGTTTAATTCTGTAATGCTGGGTATCAAATCTGGACCTCACTCATTCTAGACAAGCATATGTAGGGCCACAGCCTCAGTCATTATTAGGTAATTTTATGTTTCTTATTATGTGATTTTGTATTTCTTACTGCAGAGCCATAGCACAGGCAGTGTCCCAATGACTATATTTACTATTTTTATATTCATATCCACTAGTTACTGCCATCTTTTGCTTCAAAGAGAACAATTTGGAGAATAATCACAACCTAATGAATCCTTGACTATCTACAACTGATTTCTCTTAATATTAATGAATTTAGAATTGTTAAAATTTCTTTTTTGTGAAATAATGTATTTAAATTATTTAATAGTAGCAAAATAAAAATAATAAATATTTTATTGAGTTTCCCTTTTTCAAATGAAATGAATATGGATGAGATCATTTAAATATATTTTATCCCAACCAAATGTACTAAGATACAGTTCTGAGTATAGACATTTGTTTTTCTTGTTCATTCTATCTCAGAAGGATGGGGAAACTAAATAAAACTGATGTTTTTTAAATCTATGAGCTAGTAAGCATGAGATTAGATAGTATCACAGAAATCAGTGTTTCCAGTTTAGGGGATTTGGAGAGAAAATACATTGTGAGTGTGTTATCCATTGAAAACATAGTTTTGAATAATGGATCATTTATACATTCAGACTTTCTAGAACCCCTTGAAAACTGTGTCGGATATTTTGAGTAATCAGAAGGCTGGGTGTTGCAAACATTAGTGAGTGTAGTTCATAATGATGAGGTTCAGTATTATCATTTAGTTCTTATATATTAAATCAGAATTTCATATTGCAATATCTAAAAACCACTTCACACAGACTTTTTTTGATTCTTGGAAAGATGTGTAATACTGCCTGGAAGATTTCATCACCTGATATTTGAAATTCATGGAATTTGGTCACAGAAGGCTAGAAAGTAACAGTTGTGTTGAGCTGTAGCAGCACTGACTCTTACAGATACAAACAAGTGTTCATAGTCCGAAGTATGTTCAGTATTGTGGCCCAAAGATTAGTTGTAACTGTCCGAGGAAGAAACCTGATTCTAACACTTCCCTGTTGTTCTAAGTGCCCACAGTGCAGAGGGAAAGTGTAGGGCCGAGCTGTCCTCTGAAAGCCAGGGATAAAGGTTCATACTGGAGTGATGAGCCTCTTTCAGTGTTCCTTACATAGATGCTTTCATTTTCTCATAAAGCATCCATTAAGATAAAAGATACATTTCCTGTAAAATGTTCAGGATCCATATATCAGAAAGCTCACTAGAAACCATGACATATGTGGTCTGTAAATCAAACTGAAAACCTTCAAAGTCATCGATGAAATTTTCTTGTCAGGGGGCATGACTGTGAAGAATACAGGCCATTTCTAGGGGGACAGAAATTGTGACGCAGTGGGGGATTCTGTGGGTTATAAAATTAAAATAACAAAATTGACAAGATAATTTTAAATGTTCTTGTGATTTTCAATTTTCAGGCATCACTTTCTTGAGATACACAACGAAAAGTTCCGATTGTATAAATTAAAGATGATAGTGAAAATGGAAAAATATCTTCATTCCAGTCGATGCAGGCGACAGTATGTATACTTGTTTTATCTGTTAGAAGCATAGGCCTTTAGATGGCACTTTAAAAAAAAGTCAGTTAAAGTATTTTTAAAGAATATTTGCTGTATACATGCTGTATTTTAGGTTTATTTGTGTTTAAATAAATTGATATGGAGTGATTTATTTTATGGGGTCCCATATAACTACAGTAATGGTGGTATGTACCTCATTCTGGGTGGTGGGTTTAACATGTCCATATTTGTTCTTTAATTTAAAAGTTTCTCTTCGTCAGAATCATCTTGTCCCACTTTGAGGACAAACGACTGCAAAAGGCCTCCTTGGACATTCTGGGGACTGAGCAGTGCTGTGACAACTGCAGGTACAGGTAAGCATTCCTTCTGGAAGCTTCTTTCTCTTTCCCCTCAAATCATGCTTCATTAAATTTCTATTGGCTAATAAGTAGTTTAGGTTTTAAAAATGGCATAGTTACTTTATTTAAAATAAAACAATGTAAAGAGGCTTTCTTTTTTACAATAAAGTCATAAATTAGTAAGCCTAGCTAGTTAACAGTTACATTTAAATATAAATAGCCTAAAAGTACTCATTAAAGATATAAATTATCAAAATGTATTTCAAAAGATTACTATCTGATGTTTTCCATAAGGACAAGTAAAGTTTTACAGATAGGTTAAAAATAATGAAATACAAAATACTGTGAAAATACTAATCAAAAAAAACCTTAAGTTACTAATTTAGTATTGGCAGTGGAGACTTTGGAGCAAATCATATTATCCGAGATAAAGGACACTGAACAATGCAAAAATGTCAAAGTTCTTCAGAGAAATGGCACCAAGGATAGAGCAAGGGCATGAGTGAGGGTGTGCAGGACGGGGAGTGGGCACAAGGGGAAAGGAGGGATGAGAAAGAACAGAGAAGGAGGTGATATTTAGCATAATCCAGTGGTCTGGACACTATGTCAGGCGAGAGCATAGAACAGAATTCCTTATACAGCAAGCCTGTTTTTGCTAAGACTTTCAACTCAAAGAGAGTAATTAGCAAGCATAGTTTCCTTATTTAAAGTCATCTGTTTATCAATAGTATTCACATCTACGAAATACATTTGCTGTGGCATCTAGTTTATTGTTTGACCAAACAACTGAGCCCCATAGCATAGCCTCTTTGACACGTTAGCCATACAGCCCTAAAGTCATAATCCTGCTTACACACAGACTTCACGTAAGAACCTGCAGAACTAAAACGGGAAACCCACAGGGGCGTTTGGTGACATCAACTCCTGCTTACTAGTCATTAATAGAATCAGTGGACAAAAGTGGGTAAGGAATGCCAAGAGTGATGGGCATGCCTGTAATCGCAGGACTCAGAGGTTCAGACAGGAAGACCAAGAGTGTGAGGCCAGCCTGCCTACAAGTGACTCCAAGATGAGCCTAGGTCCCATAGGGAGACTGTGCCTTAACACACTGAGAACAAAAGCAAAAGCAGGACTCAGTGACAACCATGAGCCACCCCCAAAGCTCCAAAACTAACCCCCCACTAAATTCATGAGGAGATAGAAGAAGTGAAGAGGACTTCCAGCAAACCAGTTCTAATTAATTTCTTAAGAGCATTTCACCCACTCTTTTCAAGGGCAGCTGGAATTCTTGGGCACATGTATTCTCCTCTGAATCATCAAACAAACCCTGACAAATGAAAATATTCTATTTGGATAAAATAAATTTTTTACTTTAATGGAGTTAAAGTTAAGTTAGAAAGCAGCAGTGGAAAGAAAAGGGAACTCTCCAAACCCTTAGAAATAAAACAATGTACTTCTAAATAATTTGTGAGTCAAAGTCATACAACAAATCAGAAGACATTTTTGAACCATGTAATAAGAATATGAAATGTCTGGGATATAGCTAGTATGATTCTGTCAAGATAATTTATAGTGTTAAACGCAACATTTAGGAGTATACATTTCATACAAATAACTAAACATTCACTTTAAGAAATAGGCAGCTAAACCGGACAGTGGTGGTGATCGCCTTCCAGCACTTGGGAGGCAGAGGCAGGCGGATCTCTGTGAGTTCGAGGCCAGCCCAGGCTACAAGGGCTAGTTCCAGGATAGGCTCCAAAGCTACAGAGAAACTCTGTCTCAAAAAACAAAACGAAAAAAGAAGCAGGAAAAATTAAGAGGAAACTCAACAGGAAGCACATAATAAAAATAAGTGCATAGTTCAAGTGGTAGAGGAAATTCATTGAACCCCAAAGTTCATTATTTATAAAAGTTAAAAAACCTTTTTACAAGACTGACAGAAAAAAAGGGGAACATGGATTATCAATATCGAAGTGAAAGAATTTTATTGCAAACCCCATAGTCATGGGGACAAAGGGGACAAAGGAGACAAAGTCAGAGGGAGCAAAGAGAACTCTCTGAACAAATCAGTTTTCAGAAACTGAATAATGCAGATCTCATGGGCTAGTTTCTCGATGTCCTATAGTGGGCAGTATCCAGGCACAGTGAAATGCAGCCAGAATGCTCATCTAACCACTATAAGGACTACTGACTTTCTCCTTTAGAACCCCTCTAGCACACTTGGCTTCAGTGACAAATTCTGGCACACCCTTAAATGAAGTCATAGCCCAGCTCTACAGTGTGGCTCCACGAGCATCTTCTCTGAAAGACAGAACTAGGGAGGTCAGCAGCTGGCAGAGGTTAAAGGCAGGGAGAATGGACCTGAGAGCAGGTATTTGCTGGTTCCTGACTGTGACGAAGGTTTGATGAATCTGCTC
The DNA here is from genome assembly GCA_004026605.1 of Ondatra zibethicus. Classification (NCBI taxonomy): domain Eukaryota; kingdom Metazoa; phylum Chordata; class Mammalia; order Rodentia; family Cricetidae; genus Ondatra; species Ondatra zibethicus. The sequence goes on from PVIU01002822.1 coordinate 141,296, forward strand.
ATAGGGATATGCACAGTTTGACTGTGTTCTACTGTACAGAAAATAAACAGAAATGGTACCTCTTTGACTTGGGTGTATCTCTAGGTGCAGTAGCTGTATGTCAGGAGCAGCGTTTTGGGTTGGGTATAGAGTTTTAAAAACTTTTAGAAATTAGTGACAGCCACAATATCCTACATTTAAGGTGGCAAGATAAAGTATGGGTCATAGTTTATGGAAACTTGATAACTTTAGGCACTCTGAAGAGAAAGTCACACAGCGTCTACCACGGAGGGAAATGAGAGAATAAACCTAAGCAGGGCTCTTCTTCTTTAAATCTAAACAGAATGTTTGTATCTGGAATATTGACTGCATTCCCACTGCTGTTTAAAGATATATATGATATGGAAAGTAGTTGAATTTGGTAATTTAAATATAATAGTTGAAAGTCTCTGACAATTTCTTTTCTGAAGCTAAATAATTCTTATTTGCATTAATGATAATTTTGCATCAACCCGAGAGAAACTAATGAATTTAACTGCTAAATTAAGAAACTAAATGAATTTAAAGGATGACAAGTTCATAAGCTCCTGTGTTGTATTTAAAATTACTAGGTTTCAAACTAGCATGTTGCTGTATAGCAATTTTTTAAGTTAAAACCTTTTTTCATTAGCTTCCTTTTCTGGTGTAACTTAACACAAGCGTCCAGCATTATACCATTGGCCATGTGGAGCTGCCCGAGCTGGGATCCTGCAGCGCTGTTTTCTTGAGCCTGCTGTCTCCTGAGTGCCTCCATGAAACTTAGCTTCTGGGTACAAGAAAGCACTCTCTGGGATGCTGTAATGTGATTTCTATGTTTTAGATAATGCCACGTGCTCTTGATTGTAATAAGCTTTATTGGTAGTTTCAGAAGCATTAGACACATTAGAGATATTTTTAACATGGTTCATCATTATATCTCTTTATTTCTAAAAGAACATGCTTTGTCTGTGTTTTCTTAATACGTTATACTTTTCTTCAGATTGAGTCATTGCTACTCCACTAACGACTCAGATGACACATTCCAAGACTTTGGTCCACAAGCATTCCAGCTACTATCTGCTGTGGACATCTTAGAGGAGAAGTTTGGAATTGGAATGCCTATTTTGTTTCTTCGAGGCTCTGTAAGTGTATCTGTAGTGACTCCTCTGTGACAGTTTCTGACCGTGCTTTCTGCTGCCGTGACTGTAACTCTGGCTTTAGATGACTTACTGGCAATTCAGAGTCATCTCGAGTTCCAGCTTAACCCTGCATTCATTGCTTTGAATAACTCCTTTATCACATCAGATGCGGTTTTGCTGGTGGTGTTCAGCTGTGCACTGCAGACTGGAAATAATGTATTAGCTTACCACACTGCAATTGCATTAATCCCTAGACTGATGTTTCTTAGGATAATTAAAGAAAGTTAACTTTCATTGTGTCAAGGGACTGGTAGAACAAAATTGTATCTTCTGGTGCCCAGGTACAATTGTGTTCTTTGTACAAAATTTTAGTTTTGGGAATTATTTTGTAAATGGCTGTGCTCAGTATATGGTAGCATATTCTTGGCTGTGTTTGTATTTCAAGTCGGAAGTATTTAACATTCCAAAACGAGGGTTTTGTTTATTTTGGTTCCTTATAAGTTGAATAACTGAGTTTAATTGAACTACTTTCTGTTTTGAGTGATTCGTGTGCCCTCATTATGCTGGCAAATGTCAGACACCAACATGCTTAAGATCCAATCCTCACACTTCCAAACCTGCTTTTCTCTAGTCCTTCTGCTTGTATGGTAATTTTATTTCTGAAATAAAGTGTGTAAACTTAAGAACTGTATATTAATATCACTTAAATAGACTAAGAGTAGAAGGCATGATACTTTGCAGAGATATCTCCTGGTTAAAAAATATTCTTTATAGTAAAAGTTAAATGTTGATTTTGTATATAGAATTTTAAAATCCTTAAGGTAAACATTTGCTTGTTAAATATTTAAATGCTTCCTGTAATGGTTTTGCTTTTGCTTAGTAAGTACTCTATGGAATTAGTTGTGAACTATTTTTAATGAAACACATTGAAAACTTGTATTACCTTTTCAAGTGTCAATGCTTTCAAGATAAAAGGGTTTTAAGATTTTGGTTTTAAATGGCAAATTTGCTTAAAATTTTGGCAATAGAAGTGTTATCTAAGGAATTTTTATTTTTATCAGCTTTGCAGGCCAGTTCAAATATAATTGAAACCTATACATTAATTTCTATCTTTGTCAGCTTTAAAACCTTATATCCAATGTGTGTAATTTATAAAAACTATCCTTGTTTTAATTTGGTATAATCCAGCTATATCCAATATCAATAAGAAGTTTGTTTTTAGACAAACTTCAAGTGGTCACAAGAGGGATCGGGTTTCACTTATTATTTGAAAACCGAGTCAGACCTCTCGTACTGACAGTGCCCTCTGGGGGTCCTCAAATTAAGCAGCTCACCCTCGGTGAAACTTTATACTACCCTTGCTAGCTAAAAGTGTAAAGCTTTGAAAAAGTATCACTCAATGGGAATCTGTTAATGCTAACGATAGTGAGAACAAGGGAGTCACCTGCTCCTGCGTTCACTGACCCTGATATCTATTGGGATGTTGTTGGAAAATTATAACTGAAATTCTCTTGAGAACTAAGCAAGTTGTTCCAATTTAGGACAAGTTAATACCTTTGTAGGTATTGTTAATATGTAAGATGATATAGCCGCCAGTTTTGGAGTGACTTTGAAGAGATGATGTTTATGAACATACATGTGGTTTCTGTAGGGCTTGATTCTGTCACACATGTTTTTCTAAATATTATGAACTCAGTTTATCCGTAAGTTTGTAAAGTGGAGTTTCAGTTTTTGTTTTAATGTGTCTGATTAGGAAGTCACCAGTATTGCCTAGAGAACTTTGTTTTCACTGACTGAACAGCTCACTATGTAAAAACCTCTCACATTGTTTGAACATGTCAGAACATAGTCAATGGCTGTAATTTAAAGAAAAACATGATCATTTACATACATAAGATTGGCATCTTCCTGAATGCCTTATCAAAGTGCTAATTCTTATCATGGCATCAGATTTAGATAACACTTAGACAATATTTTGGGATGTGTATGTGACTCTGTGTGTGTGTGCATGTGTGCATGTGTGTGGATGCTCTCACCTATGTGTGCACATGTGAACGCCAGAGGTGGAATTTTAGTATCTTCGCCTGTTAACTCTTCTTATTATTTTTCTTTTGAGACAGTTTGTCAGTGAACCTCAAGCCCAGTGTTTTGGATAGACTGGTTTGCCTGGAGTCCTTGACATTGTCCCGACTCCAGTTCCTGCTATCCAGCACTACAATTGTAGGCAATGCTACCACATACACTAAGCTTATTTTCTTAACTATTTTCATTATCTTTTCAAGAGTTCATACATGTATGCAATGTATTTTGATAATAATCACCCCCCTACTATTCTCCCAACTCTTTCCAGATCCATCCCTCCACCTCTCCACCCCATCCCAACTTTGTGCCCTTCCCAAACCCTGGTGATGAGTATGGGGCCATCTACTGGCATGTGTCCCACTTACCGGGGCTATGCCCTTAAAGAAGAATGATTCTCTCCTTCCAAATCCATCAGCTTTCAATAGGTGCTCAGTAGGGACTCATGGACTTCTTTACCCCTTGCTGAAAATTATACTAGCTTGATTGTGTGTAGACAACTACAGATGCTGTGAATTAATGGGTACAGTGATCTGTCATGTCCAGAAGACACTATTTATCCCAGCTCTGCATGACTTCTGACTAACAATCTTTATACCCTCTTTCCGGATGAACCTGGAGCCTTGCAGGAAGGAGTGTAACATAGATGTCCTGCTTGTGGATAAACGCTCTACAGACACATGTTCTTTGTACTTGGAGCAGTTGCTGGTTTCTGCATTAACACCATCCACTGCACTAAGAACCTCTGAAGAGGCTTGAGAGTGGTACTAACCTGTGGGACAGGGATAGGAATTTAGAAGCGAGTTTTATTCTATGTCTGTTTAGCAAAATAATAGTAATAGATTCATCCCTGGGACCTGTGAACTCCCCAACCAAAGGTTCTGGTCAGATTTATCATGGATGTAGTTTCTCCTGCGGCGTGGGCATGGGAGAGGTAGGGAAAGGAAGGTACTTAAATCCTGTCAGAAAGTGCTTGTTTAACCCTATGATATTCATGCCACTATTGTACCTTTGGGCACATCTGGACATACCAAATGTTATTTTAGTGCGCAGCATTAACAGCTGGGTAAGACTTGACTTTTCCTCCCCTAGCAGGCTGCATAACACCTTCTAGTACTGTGAGAGCTAGCCAGTAAAAAGGAAGCTTCCCGGTCAGTACCAGCTTGACTTCTCCATGACCGGTGGCCAAAGCACCTGGTGTCTTTAGCAATGCAGCTTTATACCCAAGTTCTGGTGGGGAGCTAAGAGTGGCAGTGGCCTGTATTGTTGGTACAAATAAACAAACAAAGCAACAGTTTGAGAGGAGGCATCCCACGCATGACACTGGGCTGTTTGGTTGGTGACCTGTGGCTTCCTTGAGTAGATTATCCCCTGTGTAGGGTAACTTCAATTAATCTCTGTTATATGTGTGTGTGTGTGTGTGTGTGTGTGTGTGTGTGTGTGTGTGTGTGTGTGGTGTGTAGAATGCTTATTAAATAGTAAGTTTTCATATGGCTTTTAAACCAACCTTTAGTGTTACCTTTCTCCCCACCTACTCCTCCATCCTACCTTCTCATCCCACTCTGCACTTAACCCTTCTCTCTTTATATCACGTGTTCTCTTATCCCCCTCTGCCAAGATTTTCCTCCCCTCCCCACCCCTACTAATGATCCCTCTCCCAATTCTTTCCAGATCCACCTCTCCACCTCTCCACCTCATCCCAACTTTATGCCCTCCTCCACCCTGGTGATGGATATGGGGTCGTCTGCTGGGATGTGCTCGACCTACCAGGGCTACACCTTTAAAGAGGTGTAACACCAGATTTCACTCCCACAAATAGTACACAAGGGTTCCCCAGGTCATCACCAGCATTTCTTGTCTTTTTTAGAAGGGGTGGGCCTTGGACTTCCAACAGGGCAGGGCACTATGCCCTCTTTCAAGGAAGAAGGGGGAGGGAGGAAGGGGGGTAGCGAGAGGGGACCAGGAGAAGGGGAAGAAAGGTAAAAATTTTATTTCTTTAATTATGTTTTTGAATGGTAAAAATAAAACAAAACAATGTATGAAAAAAAAATAAAGTTCCTGTCCAACAAGTAAAAAAAAAAACTGGAAAGAATGAGGTGTGCTGGGGGAAGAGGAGTTAGCTAGAAACTTAAGCCTTCTTGAGTTATTGAACATCTATTTTTGCGCAAGGCACTACATTTATTTTGTAGAGCCTAGAGTACTGAACTAGATGAGGGTCAACACCTAGTGTAGACGGTGTTGCTTGGGAGAAAATAAGTATAACCTGGTACAGAAAGAGACATGGGACACATGAATGGTCGGGGACTGTTGCTAAAGTTGGAAGAGAGCACACATAGGGGAGTCAGGGAATTTGTGAAGGGGGAAACAGGAAGTTTCTGTCCTGTGAGGCTTTAGGAAGAATATAGTTGATGTAGAGATTTGAACATGAAAAGAGGGAAGAGCAATAAAAGATAATGCTATTCCCAACAAGAAAAAATTTACTACAAAAAGCAATTTGATTTTTGAGGAAGTTAATTTGGAGAAGTAGCATTTTTTTTTCTCCCCCATTTTCTGTTGTATCAGATACTAGTGCAAAGGTTTTGCCTCTGCAGCTGCCCACTCCTTGGGTGGGTGCCCTGGTCATCAGTTCTCTTATTCTAGCTTTTATCATCAGTTCTTGGGTTCTGCACTCTGTAATAAGTCTACTTGTTGAACCTTATTTTTTTTCCAAGTTGAGTTTTAAAGTTAAAGAACAGTATGAAAATTTCCTTTGCAAGATTACATTCTCTGGAGTACATACAGGCTCTCAGGGCTAAAAATGACAAAATAGATACTATATTTTATCTCTGATGAGTAGTTTTGGTCATCCAGTGGATAACTTGGAAAGTTAACTAGAACAATTTATTTTGTTTTGTTTTTTGAGACAGGATTTCTCTGTATAGCACTCTGGCTGTTCTAGAACTAGCTCTTGTAGACTAGAATGGCCTTGAACTTATGGAGATTCGCCTGCCTCTGCCTCCCTAGTGCTGGCTTAAAGGTATGCATCACCATCATCTGGCTTAATTAGAACATTTATGCAGTTAATGCAGATTTCTTGCTCAGAGTCAGATGTCATTAAGTATTTGTTCAAATTTTTATTGCGGTAGTGGAGAGGTGGCTTAGTGATTAAGAGCACTCTCTGCTCTTGCATAGGACCTGAATTGGGTAGCTAGTACCCACATGACAACTCATAATCTTCTGTAAGAGGAATCTGATGCCTTCGTATGGCTTCCATAGGCACTGCATGCACATGGTGTACATATGTACATACATACATAGATGTGTGCATGCATACATACATACAGGCAAATACTGATACAAATAAAACAAAGAATAAATATTTTTAACAATCTTTATTGTGGTGTTTTGAAACAGGTTGCTCAGTTTAGTTTGAGCGTCTAGCTGTACCAGCAATAGGATTGTTTTAAAGCAAAGATGTAACATATCAAGGAATAAAGAGGCTTCTGTTTCTGCATGGTGGTTACCATGGAAACATGGTTACATAAATGTATTTACATAGTAAATTTATAGTACACCGTATTTATGATTATTGATCATAAAGGGAAGAGTTTTTTTTGCTGATCAGGAAAAGCCTCATTACTTCATCCCAGTAAATGTGTACATTCAATTTAGTTTTTTTTCCACTTAGGAAGGAAAAAGGCTAGAATGATCAATCATCTTTAGTGTCGATAACTAGTAATGCTTTGGTGTTAACTGTAAACAATAGAATCTCCTACTACAAAGTTAAGCCCCAGCAGCTTTTCATGGCTAATCAGGGAAACCTGATTGCATACCGAGGAAGAATATTGTGGGCTACATGTGCATCAAAATGGCTGCTATCATCAAACAAAGTAACATCTTTTCCATAGTTTTGCTGTTTATTGGCAGGGGCGATTACTTCAATAGTTGTAGTCTCCGTGTTGTGTGTTAGTGCTTAAAACAAACTCAACTGGCATGCGTGTGACTTGAGAAATGTATTTAGGCTGACCACAATGAGGTTTGGCATCCACGAGGATTATTAGCAATGAAAGAGAGCCATGTCCACCTATATTAATTGCTTTTCTCATCATGATGACTGGAGGCCTGATAGAAGTAACTTAAGAGAGAAGTTTATTTTGGGGTCATGGTTCAAGGGATATAGTCTTTCCTGGTAGAGGAGGCATAGATTAATATGAATTTGCCCATAATATTGGTAATGTACAGCTGACTGTATCACTATAGCTTATTGGAAGCAGAAGAACTCAGGCTGGAAGCAATGGCAGGCTAGAAGTTTTGCCAGACTGTAACTTCTCAGAGATCTGCCACCAGTCATCCATTTCACCAGCCATGCCTCCATCCCCAAAGATTCCACAGCCTCTCAAAGGAGTATTTCCAGCTGAGGACCAATTTTTCAAATGCATAAGCCTGTGAGCGATGATTCTATGTTGACATCCTAACACTGCCGGGTCACAATTATATGCGACCCTCTATAATCATGCGTGCTTGCACATATTGTACGGGAGTGGGCTTTGTCTTCCATCCTGCTTGTACTTGTCATGCAAATGATAACATCTGATTAACAGAACTCAAATCATGTTCAGAATTCTGGATGAAGCTGGAAATGTGTTTGTGACTATCCAGTTGGGTGATAGAGGGCACAGTAGACAGAGGTTGTAATGATAGATGAATTTTAATCTTTCACAATCCCCTAGTGACATCATACACATGTAATTTTCTGTGATGCCATATGACATGCACTACCCTGCACATTTAAAGTAGTTAAATGGATAGAATGAGTGAAATTGGCAGTAAGAGCTTGCAGGGATCAGACAAGTACTTTATAGTGGAGTCGCCTCTGTTACAGGACAGGAAACTTGCATATGACAACTCATGTCTCTAGAAGTTAATGGCTAAAGAGCCTCTCCTAAGAGTTCCACCGTCACTCACAAGAAGTATCACTACTCCAAGATCAATTATTTGGCACACACTGTTTATGTAGGCGTCTCAGGTGATCAGCATTAAGTAGACTTTGTAATGTGCTAGGAACACAAGTGCAGTGAGAAACAACCACGCAGTGGAACCCATGGAGTTTTGCCCGACTATCTGGTCGTATTTTCTTCTATCACTCCTGTTCTAAAATTGTGGCCGTTTTTAGACACTGTTACTCAGAGTTTTAATAGCAAAGATGAAATATTCCAGACATACCCAAACCCATCCGCTGGGAAGTACATCGGAATTATGTGAGGATTTTTACATATTTAAGACAGAATACTATTTTCATTACACATTTGTCACTTAAACATTCAGAACAAAAGGGAGGGACATAAAAATCCAACAGGTTTAAAAGCTGAAATTTATTTTTAAATCCAAAGAATTGCTAGGTAGGCTTTTTGTTTTATTTGGCCTGTTTATTTGAATATGCATTTTTAGACCCTTTACTTCCAATTTCAGAATTCTCAGCGTCTTGCTGATAAATATCGCCGTCACAAGCTTTTTGGTGCTGGCAAAGACCGAGCAGAGAGTTGGTGGAAGGCCCTTTCTCACCATCTCATAGCTGAAGGATTATTGGTAGAAGTTCCCAGGCAAAACAAATTTGTAAAGACTTGTTCCCTCACAAAAAAGGTAAACAGTACAGAAATCTACCTGTTTGTCTTAGTCCTTCCCATGGTGCATTAAGATCCTTCTTGTTTTTGATAGGGTAGAAAATGGCTTTGCGAAGCAAGTACGCAATCTCCTCCGAGTCTTATCCTCCAAGCTAATGAAGAGATGTGTCCAAGGAAGGTTCTGCTGCCAAGGTTCTTCTTTTCTTTTTTCCTTCAGTTTTTTCCCCATTAACTTGAACTCTTCTGGTTTCACTTAAGTGAGTCAAATTCTAGCGGTTTATAGACACTGTACAGATAAAATCAGTTGTCTCACGGAGCGTGAGTGGTAGAAGGGAGTGCTAGGGAAGGGTAGGCTATAGAACACTTTCCTGGAGGATGTCGGGTATCTGACTGCACTCCGTAGGAAGCTGCTTTCAGAGATAAGGTTAAAGAAGTGTCCCTTACAGAAGAAAACGGGCTTGAGGAAATCCTGCTTTCACCTTCCGTAACTGACACTGTGCAGTGTTGTGTGGTGCAAAGAGGAAAGGGATTTGGAAATACATTTCTGTGCTTTTGTACATACTGCTGTTATATTGAAGCTATGAATTACAGCCCCCCCCCATGGCCATATAAAATAAAAGGAAGAACAAGCAAGTTCTCTTGTCTATTGCTTAAGGCAACATGGGGTGACGATAAAGAATTGGTGAATCACCTCCCTAGTGTATGTGTAGGAAGGTAGTATGCTTGGTGCCTGCTTTTTAGTATCAGTGCAAATCAAAAAGTATTATTGATCACATATCAGGGTATTTTTTTTTGAGTCTCTTTTATCTGGGAAATCAGTGTTTTAAAAATATAGATTCTTAAAGGATGATATAATCTCTAAGAGTAGTATGATGACTCATGAATTGTTTGATTACATTTTAACTTAGATACTTTAATTTTACTATTTTTCAGTTCTAATCCTGTATCTTCAGAAATGAAGCAACAGTCTTCTGATCTAAAGCCAATTGGATTAACTGCTGAGCAGGTTTGTTTTCAAGGTGGTTTTTAGTATTTCATTCATAGATGCAGCTCCTGGCTTAAAATTCTATGTTTGCATTGCTGCTAGTTAGAAGAACAGCACATAGAAAAACCATAAACTACAGAGAGAAATTATGTGGCTAGAATAAAAATATGATATGACTTCTTGGGTTAATAAAGAAGTAGAATATTTCACAAAGTAATTTATTTTTCTTTTAATGCTTATTTTATAAATAATTTGTCTTGAGGCTTTTAATATATGATGGTACTTACTGGTGATAAATAAGCCTGTTTCCTAAATAGTCTCACTAAATCCCCCCCCACACCCATCCCATTTGTTAGTGGACACATATATACTTTTTTCTTTTGCTAGTCTCTCAGTAACTACTACAGATTCTTTATGCATAGGCTGTCCTTAGCTAATTAGATCATGGCGATGAGCAAATGGTGAATTAAGTCTCCTAGTGTCCACTCCCGCTTGTTAGTGTCAACATGGAGTTGAATCACCCCTGTAACTCGGGCTTTTGTGTCTTAGGACTGTCTTTGGATCTCTCTCTTTTTAAACTGCCTTTAAAGTCTTCAGAGGTGGTGACTCAGCAGCCTATTTCTTTGAAGACTTGGTCACTTAGGAAAATAATTGTTATTGTGTTTTTTAAAATCTTCTTTTCTTTGTATTTAAATGCTTTTTAATTTCTTTTTGATGGACTTTATTTGTGGAAAAATAGTCTAATTTGGAGAGAATGTATTCATACAAAACATCTGAGAAATCTTCTGGGAGTGACATTCCTAAAAAAAGGTACAGAGTTCCAATTTTAATATTTTATATTTGCTAGTATTATTGATACTACTATTTTCCTTTCTTTCCTAAAGAAAAAGGACTATTAGTTGTTGGGTCGTTTCATTGCAAAAACAGTCTCTGTGGATCGAAATGAGTAAAAGAGACAAGTGGGAAGTTTGGGTAGTCAATCATGCTTCTTGGGCATCTCCGTTCCCAGTGCATTTGATATACCATTTATGAGGTGGCCACAGTCATTCTCATTCTGAAGTTAAATATATCAAGGGTCAGGCCATTAACCTGTTTGTGAATATATAGCTAATGACATTGCTGGTCCACATTTATATTTGCCCACCTCTAGCTTTTTAACCACTGTTATTATGTATTTGGGAATACATATTCCCAACCCATTTTCAAATAAAAGTATTATAGTAATAAGACTGGAAATGTAAAAATTGTTAGAGAATAAAGCTAAAATGCCCATTGTCGTTTTAATTTGTTGTTTTCTTGTACTGGGGAAGGAGCCCAGGACCTGCTTGTGCTAGATAAGCACTCTATCGCTGAGCTACAAACCCAGCCGTTCATACTTTTAATCTTACTGTGTGACTTGCTGACATAATAGAAGTATGGAAACTGTATAGAATCTAATATCCTGTCTGAGAACCAGATAATAGAAGTGTCATGGCTTATATTATACACAAAGATCAAATGAGCTATATTTATTTTCATATGAGGTTAAAGTAAACATGCTGTAAGACCCACACACTTTCTATGCTTCGATCATTTAGATAACACTCCTTTGGATCTGAGAAAACATCTATCACAGTATTAATTTCCTTATCATAAACAATTTCTTTTTTTTGTTTGACTGTGTGATATGCAGTTACTAATGTTTTATTTAGATAGTTTAAGAAGTATGTATGACAGTGTCCATCCAGTATCATGAAGCATTTCTACATTGAAATGTTAACTGTGTTTTCATGTGGCTGCTTTGTAATGCAGGCACCATTTGAGGCCCCAGGATTCAAAGGGAATTACAGTGTTACCACACTCCCCCAATGTTAATAATCCAGCGGGATGTCCAGAGAAAGGTACATAAAACTACAAAACTACAGTCCAGTGGTTTAGAGCAATTATGGCTCTTGCAGAGGACTAGGGTTCGGTTTCCAGCACCCAGATGGTGTCTGGCAACTGTTTGTAGCTACAGTTGCAGGGAATCTGATGCCTTCTTCTAACCTCTGTGGGCACTAAACACACACATGGTACACATACATACATACTACTCGCAGGCGAAACATTAGTTAAATATAAAAAAATGTGTTATTACTACACAACTCAGCAGAGGCTTAGCGATTACTTAGTAAGTAAGAACAGTCAGTTGAAGCCTGGAGAAGTAAATACAGGCCAGAATGTCTGGCTCCTGCCTCAGGTTGATCTGAAGGCAGCTGAGAGCTAAGACATGTCTTCAGTAAACTAGCAGTGACATGACAAAGTTCTGTCAACAGTGACATATTAACATGGGCTGCAGACTGTTCTATAAAGGGTCGGGCAGTGTTTTTGGCTTTGAGGTCAAAACTTCCATTGCAATGGTTCTGCCTTGCAGTTGCGTCAACACAGCCATAGATAATTTAAAAGGCGATTAATGTGCTATGTTCTTAGAAAACATGAATTAGAGACATTGGAGCTTAAAGTTTGTATAACCTAACATACTATAAAATATTATTCTTTTGGTCTTTATTCTTTACTTTTAAGTCTAAATAAAGTAAATGGGTTTTCGTAGTGATCCCTGGGGTGATAATTTTTTGATCATTCCTGTGAAGAATAGATTGTAGATAGCTCAAAATTGTGGTGAAAACACAAACAGGGATGTTAACTTCAGAGTTTTTACAAGAGGCAATGGTACTAGAGAGGAGGAATGTGGCGGTGGGCACAGAGGAGAAAACAATAGCCTTGTAAATCAGGAAATAGAGTGGTAGGACTCTGATTGAAAAGACAGTGGGTTAAGGAAAAGGGAGTTCTTGAAGGTTTTTTTAGTACTGGATGATAATGTTGTCTTTTCAGTGGGCAGCATAAGATAGTTTGAAGGGATTTAGATACTTAGGAACTAAGGTTTAAAAAAAAGAAGAGTTTAGGAATATATCAAGTTCAGGATACCTATGGAATAGTCCAGAAATTCATTTTAGAATATAGACTTAGCATACAAGAGTAAGTAGGATAGTAACTCTCTCCCCCCTCCCCCCCCGTGTGTGTGTTTTCCATGTTCCTGTGGGAGGAAAGTTCACATGTGTGCATGCTCATGTGGAAGCTGGAGGACAACTTTGGGTATCATTGCTTAGGACCCATCCACTTTCTTTATTATTATTATTCTCTCACTGGCCTGTGGCTCATCAAGTAGGCTAGGTCCAGGGATCCACTTGCCTCTATCTCCCCAGTGCCAGGATAATAAATGTACACCACCACGCCTGGCCTTTACAGTGCATAGATTCTGAGGATCAAACTCAGTCATCATGCTTGTGTGGCCAGCACCAGCTAAGTTCTCTTCCCAGCACCTCCATTATCATGTGTTAATACAGTTAAGTGTTCATCAAATAGCACATATAAAAAGTCAGTTGATAAGTTGAGGCTTATAAAAAGTACAACAGCCCATGCCCTCCCTCCCTAAGTTTATTCTCTTCTATACTAGCTGTCATTCTCAAATCTTCTAACTGATCTCTCTGGAGTTTGCAACCCTCTTTCTAAATGGTGCACTTTTAAACCACTAGGTTTTAATTTATCGATTATATAGTAGGTGGTTGACTTTATTATAGTGAGTTTCCCTTTCCTCAGTTCCTTAAACACAATATTTAAGTCATTATTCTTTTTTGTAATTTTGTAACCATACAAATATTACAAATAGAATATGAAAACTGTGTTACTTTGGCTGACACTGTTTTTATCTTTCTTTTTGTTTTTTCCAAGACAGGGTTTCTCTGTAGCTTTGGAGCCTGTCCTGGAACTAGCTCTTGTAGACCAGGCTGGC
>PVIU01002823.1:0-86533 GCA_004026605.1 Ondatra zibethicus
TGTGTGTGTGTGTGTGTGTGTGTGTGTGTGTGTGTGTGTGTGTGTGTGTGTGTGTGTGTGTGTGTGTGTGTGTGTGTGTGTGTGTGTGTGTGTGTGTGTGTGTGTGTGTGTGTGCGCGCGCGCGCGCACACACCTCCATTCTAAACGTAATTTGAAATGAAAGTGAACAGTGTATCCTTATATAGAATAGGTTTCAAAAGCAGCGATTTTGAGAGGATAACTGGTCTTTTATGGTTTAGATCCTCAACAGGACTTTACCTGTGATTATAATTGATAGAGGAAAAAAATACCCAGAGGAGAAAAAGAGGTGAAAAGTAAATTAAAAAAAAAAAACAAAAAAACCCAGGAATTTAGTAAGTTGTAGAGTACAGGCAACAATTACTTCAGTGCTCTCCACTGTATTTTATGCCAGAGACTTCTCCTAATCTTGGAGACTTTTCTTCTAATCTTGGCTAGGATATGCATCTCACTAAAGATAAGATACAGCCAGGCGTGGTGGCGCTTGTCCAATGCCTGCTACTCACGAGGTTTCTGAGTTGTCTGACAATTTATCAAGACCTCATATTACAAAAAATAAAGAAGTCTGGGTATAGTGGCAAGTACTTGGGAGGCAGAGGCAGGATGGTCTCTTGAGTTCAAAAACTTGCTTCTCTATAGGAAGTTCAAGAACACCCAGGACTAGTAGAGAGGCCCAGTCTTGATGATGATGATGTTGAGCCCATGGGATGGCTCAGTGGGTAAAGATGGTTGTTACCAACTTAATAACCTGAGTTCGATTCCCTGGGCCCCATGAAATGGAAGGAAAGAATTTCCAAAGGTTATACTCTGACCTTCACATTGTTTTGTGGTATGTACATGCCCACATACTTAAATAAACATATACACAATAAGTAAAATGTAATCCCTAACTAACCTGGAACTTGCTATCTAGACCAAGCTGGCCAGTAAAATCTAATTCTCAACAATTTAAAAAATATGAAAATGTGGTGCAGGGCTGGGGATGTAGTTCAGTGGCAGAACACGTTTCTAGTATCATGAGGTCACAAACACTGCAAAACAGATGGAGTGACAGTGAACTTGATATGCCTGCTTGCTGCCATGCCTGACAAGTTCATTGAGTTTGGGTCCCAGAACCCAGATGGTGGAAAGAGAGAACCAACTCCCACAAGCTGCCCTCTGGCCTCCACACACCTGCCATAATACGCATGCTCACCCCCACACAAATAAATATATGTAAGAAGAAAGGACAGGGGGCTGGAGAGATGGCTCAGAGGTTAAGAGCATTGTCTGCTCTTCTAAAGGTCCTGAGTTCAATTCCCAGCAACCACATGGTGGCTCACAACCATCTGTCCTCTTCTGGCCTGTAGGCATACACACAGACAGAATATTGTATACATAATAAATAAATGAATATTAAAAAAAAAAAAAAAAAAGAAGAAAGGACAGCAGAGTAGTAAAGGTCTGTAACTCTAAGTTAGGAAGGCTGGGCAAAGGATTGCCTCAAGTTCCAGGCCAGCTTGCACTGTGTGGTGAGTAGCCAGGCAGCAGGGTCTGGTTAACAAGACTCTGAAAAACAAAAGGGAAAATCCAAATGGCAAGCTGTCATTGTTATAGTTTACAGGCCTATGATAGATTGACATTCTCTATCCCCAAATCAGGGAACACCCAGAATCAGGGCTGATAGAGCTCAGCCATACCACCCCTCTATTTAGGTACTTGAAGAAATGCCACATTGCCTCTTCTGTTTTACTCTTTAGTAGTAAGAGTTTGGTTGAAATAAGTTTTCTAGTAACATGTTTTACTAATCACTAGTAACAACTAAGTGTTCACTTGTTTGGTTGGTTTTGGTATGTATGTATGTATTTATTTATTTATTGTTTTAGTTTTTCAAGACAGGGTTTCTTTGTGTAGTCCTTCCTGACTGTCCTGGAACTTGCTCTGCAGACCAGGTTGGCCTTGAACACAGATCTGTCCACCTCTGCCTCTTGAGTGCTGGGATTAAAGTGCCACCACAACCTGGCACTTACTTGTTTTTGTAGAATGTTTTGTAGAATTCCTGGATCCTGCTCTGTGAATCTTTTTCCTTCTTAATCTCCCAGTTAGTTTCCTTGACTAATTTGATGTAGAAATAATTAACCAAAAGAATAGTTTTCCACTGTTATTAGGATCTTTAGATGTATTCTAGCAATCTTTCTTATATGCTATAAAGAAAATTCCTACAGGAAGGATTGGTGTTTGGTTGGTTGGTTGGTTTTTCGAGACAAGGTTTCTCTGTGGCTTTGGAGCCTGTCCTGGAACTAGCTCTTGTAGACCAGGCTGGCCTCAAACTCACAGAGATCCGCCTGCCTCTGCCTTCTAGTGCTGGGTTTAAAGACGTGTGCCACCACTGCACAGCTGTTGTTAAGATTTCTGAGGGTGTTTTGTCTATATGTCTATATTTGTACATGTGTGCCTGGTGCCTGCAGAAATCAGAAGAGGGCAGTCAGCTCTTCTAGAACTGGAGTTATGGATGACTGTGAGCCACCATTAGATGCTGGGAATTGAACCTGGGTCCTCTGAAGAATAAGTGCTCTTGAGCCATCTCTCAGCCCCATTAGATGTTTGTTTTTAAGAACTCAGTCTAGGAGAAATACAAAAACATCCTTTTAGTTTTTTGAGATAGGGTTTCTATATGTGACAGTCCTGGCTGTCCTGGAACTCTTTGTAGACCAGGCTGGCCTTGAAATCTTGGAAATCCACCTGTCTAGGCCTCCTGAGTGCAGGGATTAAAGACGTGTGTGGCGCTTTCACTGCCCGTTGGAAAAAACATCTTAAACTATATGCTGAGAAGATTGGTTTCTTCCTCCACTCTCCATCATACATCTTTAACAGCCCTCAGTGCTTTACCCTGTCTTTGTCTTCCAGAGTTTGTAGCCCTACTCCTTTTTCTCAGTCTGGATGCTGAGGGGGATTTGGCAAACAAATTCCTTAGAAGGCAGAGTAATAATTTAAGTTTGGCATCATTGCTAGGACTCCCTATTGTTGCTGCTTATGTTTATATAAGGGTACCATGGTAGTTGTGATCCAGTTGCCTAAATTGGGTCTAAATTGGGTCCAGGGATTTGTTGTCGGAGATTAATAATAATAATAATAATAATAATAATAATAATAATAATAATAATAAAACTACTTAATCCCAGCACTCAGGAAGCTAAAACAGGAATATGGAGAATTTGGAGTCAGTCTGAGATACATAGTAATTCTCTGTATCCCAAAACAGCCCCCAAACTACTCTCCTAGACGCCCTTATATAGTCTTCATATCAATGTCTCCTTCACTGTCTAGCACCCACTTTCCCCTTATTTCTGAAGGCTTCTGGCTTTGAACATCTTGGAAATGAGAAACTTTTTTTCAAGCCTTGAATTTCCTTTATTATTAGCCTGTTGGTAGCATTGGGTTTGCCTTTAGGAAAAGTGCTCAATGTCTGCATGTATTAACATCTGACTTTAAATATTCATGTGGCCAGGTATTGATAATAAAAGATACCAGCTGTCTCAGGCTGGGATCACATGGTAATACCTTCCAGTTACTTAAGACACTATCCTCCACCTCCATATGTTTTGTACTGTTAATGATTCCTTGTTTCATTCTGAGGATCCCTTCAAGTTTTTGTGACTTTTATAAAAATGATTGTCAGAACTGAACATCTTACCTATTTTCCCAGATCTCTTTGGTGACCTCCTAGTGCTTCCAAAGAAATAATTATCCAGAATCCTGTTACTGAGGTTTTATGGTATGGTATCCAAAACAATGTACATTAGACTAACCTACAGTTTACAGTAGGTGAAGAATGAATCTCTTAAACTTGGGTATGTTTAATTTGTAAATTACAACTTAATAAAACTTGCCTTTGGCTCTAAGGACATTTATCTCTGGCCAACTTTATATACAACTTTCTTATTGTCTTTTTGTTGTTGTTTGTTTTGCTTTGTTTTGTTTCTTAACAGTGCTAGGGATTGAACCCAGAGCCTGTACCATGCCACACAAGTGCTGTACTGATGAGCCGCATCTCTGACCCTTGTGTTTTTAGACATTACCTTAGTATCTCAGTCTTACCATCTCAGATGACTTCAAAGTCACCATGAAGTCCAGGGTGACCGTGAATTCTTTTTAGTTTTTCGAGACAGGGTTTCTTTGTAACTTTTTGGAGCCTGACCTGGAACTCGCTTTGTAAACTAGGCTGACCTCGAACTCAAAGAAATCCACCTGCCTCTGCCTCCTGTTTTGGAATTAAAGGCGTGTGCCACCACCACCTGGCTGGCCTTGAATTCTTTATCCTCCTATTTCTCAGGTACTGGGAGACTAGAAGCGTGTTACCATACCTGACCTTGTTTTTGCTTAAAAGATAAATTAACTTCTTTCTTTTCTTCTGTCAAAGGGGCTTTGCTTTTTTTTTCTTTCTCCTTTTTCTTTTTCTTTAAGTAAATCCTCCTGTCCTGAACTCAACTCTGTAGACCAGACTGGCCTTAAATTCACAGATCCACCTGCCTTTACATTAGTGCTGAGGTTAAGGACATGAGCACCCCATTGAGTGAGAGATTTGCTTTAATATTATGGGAAACAGTTATCTCTTCTCTCTTAATTTTTAAAGGTTTATTTATTATGTATACAGTGTTCTCTCTGCATGTGTGCCTGCAGGACAGAAGAGGGCACCAGTTTCATTACAGATGGTTGTGAGTCACCATGTAGTTGCTGAGAATTGAACTCAGGACCTTTGAAAGAACAGTCAGTGCTCTTAACCTCTGAGCCATCTCTCCAGCCCCAGTTATCTCTTCTTTTAGCTTTGTTTACTTTATAATTTAATCTGTTCCAGATCATTGAATTGTGAATTGTGTAGTCCAGCCAATGATATCATAAGATGCCTCAAATGTTTACAAGAGTCTAGACTGTCTCTGTATGTCACTTAGGTCCTGTTAGAAAAACAAACAAACAAAAACCTTATTTCAAGTGTTTATTTACTCAGGTATAAAATTATATCATTTCAGAGATCTGGTTAATCAAGTAATCATGGAATAAAATTTTATAAAAAAATGTTCGTAGTCTTGGTTTTATTAGTTTTAGCTTAGTTCATTTTAGATTATTGGTATCTCAAGACAACAGCAGATCCTGGGTTAGAGCTTACACCATCAGAATTATTTAACACTAGTTTAAATACTACTCATGTAGGTCGTGCATTCTGTGTGGTTTAAACTTTCTTCTTACTGGGCGTCTTGGTGGTCAGGACTAAACTAAGGCTTTGTGCCTGCTCAACAGGCTGAACTTTATCTCCAGCCCAGACTTATGCCTTTTATACTACATTAAAGTTAAGTCCAAACCAGGTGATGGTGGCGCACGCCTTTAATCCCAGCATTCGGAGTCAGAGGCAGCTGGATTTCTGAGTTCAAGGCCAACCGGATCTATAGAACAAGTTCTAGGACAGCCAGGTCTATATAGAGAAACCCTGTCTCAAAGAAAAAGGAAAGAAAAAAAATAAAGTTAAGCCCATTTTAACTAATTATTTGGAATGTAGTTATCTTCATTGCTCTCTTCCCTCATTGGACATTAAACCTAAGCTTTTTGCATTATTAGATAAGCACTCTCCTCATAAGCCACCCACTCTTCTAGTAAATACTCCCTTCCCATCCTTATACTGTTTTTAAGTTTTATTTTGTGTGTATATGTGTTTTGTCTGCATATGTGTCTATACCACATTACAGTGCTTGTGGAGGTCAGAATGGGGCATCAGATCCCCTGGAACTGGAGTTGCAGCTGGTTGTGAGCTACCATTTGATTGCTGGAAATCTAACACACACACACACACACACACACACACAGCACCACACCACCACCACCACCAAAGAGCAGCCAGTACTCTTAACTGCTGAGCTGTCTCTCCAGTCACCCACCCCATGCTGTTTTCTAATTCAACCCAGTACTACCTGTGTGGTTATAAGCTTGCACTCCGCTGAGCTATGATCAGATCTTCCATATAGTATTTAATATTGGTAGTAAACAAGAATTTTCCAGTTCATGCCCTTCTCTTTCTTAGTTAAGATATTGAGACTTAAATTGCTTAAGTGAATTTTTCATAATTCCATTTGTGGAATATAGTGAAACCTTTTGTTTTTGTTTTTTTTTTTCAGTTTTATGTGGATTTACTTGCATGGTCTAGATTGGTAATTTTCAAACTTTTTCTTGCAAGGAAGAAAAAAATTTTCTACCTTGAACTCCAATGTGTAAAACATAGTCAAGAGGACCAAGTTCTAAAGCCCTGTTCATTTAGCTTGAATTAATTGTCAGTGGACATCTTTTATTTTTTAATCTCTGGGAGCTTTGGCTCAGGTCTTTGCCACTGGGCTGACTGAGCACTCCATACTGCTGAGCTATATCCCTAAGTTCTTTTTTTATAAAGAACTTTCTTACTCATTTCTTGAGTAACTGGTTTCTTGAGATTGACTGGTATATTTACTCATAATAGTTTGATCAGACCTAGCAGTAGAGCTAGCACGGCTCACACATATAAATTGTAGCATGCAGTAATCCAAGACAGAAGGATCCAAGCTAGCTTTGGCTACGTAGCAGTACCTCATCTCAAGCCAAAAGAAGGGGTGAAGGGTATAGCTTAAAGGTAGAGTTTGGTTTAACTTTTTATATGTATAGATATTTTGTGTGCCTGTGTGTCTGCGCATCTCTTAAATGCCTGGTGGTGCCCAGGGTGGCCAGAAGAGGGTATCAGACCTCCTGAAATTGGAGTTACAGATGATTGTAACCCACCATGCAGGTGCCGGAAATTAAACCCAGGTCCTCTGAAAGAGCAGCAAGAGCTCTTAACTGCTGAGCTATCTCTCCAGCTCCTACGGTGCTTGTTACACATGCACAAGGTTCTGAGTTTTCATTCCCAATGTTTTGGGTAGGGGGTTACCAACAAATAATGGTACTAGGCAAACTTTTCAAGAGTAATAATAGGGAGTGGAGAGGTACCTGTGCAGTTCAGAGCACTGGCTGCTCTTGCAGAGGACTTACATTTGATTCTTAGCACCTGCATGGTGTATCACAACCATCTGGAACTTTGGTTCTAGGGAATCTGATGTCTTCTCTGGCCTCTAAAGGCACGAGAGGAAAACCTGCACACATGTGCAGGCAAAACATTCACATAAAATAATTTTTTTAAGTGGATACAAAGCAATGGAGACTTCCTGGTTTTATGTTTTTGAGACAGTCTCACACTGTAGTTCAGGACAACCTGGGAACTCAGCATGTAGCAACTTGTGCTGGCCTTGAATTCATGGCAATTCTCCTGCCTCAACCTCTGGAGGGCTGACATTGTATGTGAGAATGACCATTCCAGGCCTCAGAGTGGTAAACTCTCAAGTTCTGCTTCAGAATACCAAAAGACATTATAGAAATAGGTGCATTTTGTATTTCTGTTCCCTTGCTGAACACTTTAAAGTTCCTGGAAGTTACTTTAACTTCTGAGTCATTTGCGGTCTTAAACTATCCCTAAACATGCAGTTATTAAAAGAACCCTAGGAGGGGGTGCTGAAGAGATGTCTCAGAGCTTAAGAGCACAGGCTGTTCTTCCAGAGGTCCCGAGTTCAATTCCCAGCAACCGCATGGTGGCTCACAGCCATCTATAATGAGATCTGGTGCCCTCTTCTGGCATGCAAGCATACATGGAAGGAATATTGTATACATAATAAATAAATAAATAAATCTTTGAAAAAAAATAAAAGAACCCCTGGGACTTGTGTAGTCGTGAGCGTGTATGTGAAAGAAATGTGGAAATGTATTCATGAACAGCTTGTAGGTAATGATTGGTTGGATTTTAGAAAGTCATGAATCAGGGCTTTCAGATCATGAATGTAACTTGATTTTCTTTCATTTGGTAGGAAAGAGCTCCTCTTTTTCTGAAGAAAAAGGTGAATCTGATGATGAGAAAACAAGAAAAGGAGAAAGACGATCATCCAGGGTTAGACAGGTAATCCAATCCCCAGATCACAGTTGCCACTTCCTGCGACTGTCTCTGGATTGCTGTGGAGCATCTTTCTCAGCTGCTCTTGCTGTTTTGTTATTTAGATGTGCTCTGGCCTTCAGACTCCTGAGCAAAGACACACATTTTCAACTTTCTTTTTTTTTTTTTTTTTTTTTTGAGACAGTCTTACTGGATCCTGCTGTTTTAATTTTCCCAATTACTGCTGGAGTTACAGACAACGGGCTACCATGCATGCCTGATGTGAACGTAGTAATATATGGTTTTTCAAAACGTGAATGTGAGGTCTCAATAAAGTTGCCTGATTTCAGTCTCTCAGACCCTCATAGTAGACAGAGAATACCAATGCCAGTGTAGTTGCCTGATAACCTGATTTCAGTCTCTCAGACCTTCATAGTAGACAGAGAATACCAGTGCCCATGTAGTTGTCCTCTTTAGCTCCACATACACAATAAATAATGTAATTTTTTTAAAAAAAATTAAAAATTAAATATTGAAAATTACTAGGCTAGGCTATATTCTTAAATGTATAATATGATATAATTAAAACTATACGACTGCATTAATAATAGCTAATAAATACATAGAGCAGTTGAAAAATATGTGAAATAATGTTAAGGAAGAACAGTGGGGAAGTGCAACCATACTGTGATTGACTGCAAAGGTAGGAGAGTGGAAGGCAGTGACACAATGGTATTTTCAGCACTTGAAAATTCAGGTGTTCTGAATTTGAGACCATCCTGGGTAACATAATGAGGACCTATTTCAGAAGAGAGAGAAAGGAGGGTGAGAAGCAAGATGTGGTGTTGCAGCTCAAAGCAAAGACAAGAGAAGAATGTGTAATAGGTCTTGAATAACAATAGGATAGTTCTTCCTTGCTTTCCGGAGGTTCCATCCAGACGCAAAAAAACGTAAAAGAGTCTGAATCTGGAGAGAAATGGCCCAGTGATTGTTCTTGCAGGGGACCTGGGTTCAGATCCCAGCACACCAATTGTGGCTCACAACCATCCTTATCTCCAGTTCTAGGGGATCAGACACCCTCTTGTGACCTCCTCAAGTACTGAGCACATACATGTTGTAACTATATACATATGAGCAAAATATTCATACACATAAAATAAACCTTTAAAAAATTTAAAGCTAGGGACACATGGTGGTGGCACATGCCTTTGATTCCAGCTCTTGGGAAACAGAAGCAATTTGATCTCTGTGAGTTCAAGGCTGGTCTACAGAATGAGTTCCAGGACAATGAAAGCTACACTTAGAAACATGTCTCAAAAAAAAAAACAAAAAAAACGAAAAGAATTATAAAGCTTGGGCTGGCGAGATGGCTTAGCAGTTAAAGCCCCATCTGCTCTTCCAGAGGATTCGAATTCTAGCACATGGTAGCTCACAGCCATCGGTTGCCCCAGTTCCCAGGAGTCGGGTGCCCTCTGCCAGCACTTGTGCTCACACAGATAATACACATTTACATAAATAATAAAGTAAATCTTTTTAAAATACATAAAAGGAGATTGGACCTAACAAAGGAAGCTTTAATGATATGCTCCTTTTGGTTCCTCTGCTTTGATTCCCTGAGGAACCCGTGTCAGCAGTGGTTGCTGTCTCGCCTGCTTCTGTGTTGCTGAAGGTGTGTCCTCCATTTCTCTGTCCTAAGAATACCTTAAGAGATGCTCTTTTTAGGGTTGGAGAGATGGCTGCTCAGGGGTTAAGAGGTGCTCGTTTTCCTCATTCATTATGAATGAGTATATCTGAAGCCATTGTATATCTTCTCTTTCAGGCAAGAGCAGCTAAACTCTCTGAGTACAGCCAGGCTGCTGAGGAAGAAGAGGATCAAGAAACACCATCTAGAAACCTGAGGGTCAGAGTAGATCGAAATTTAAAAATGGAGGAAGAAGAAGAAGATGATGATGATGATGATGATGACGATGATGAAGAGGAAGAGGAGGTAGATGAGGGACAGAAATCTAGAGAGGCAGAGGCACCAATCCTGAAACAGTTTGAGGATGAAGAGAGAGAAGAGATTCCCAGAGCAAAACCAGAAAAGGTGGTAGAAGAGAAACCCCAACTCATAACATCCCAGGAAAATGATGGGTTAGAGAAAGGGGGGCGAGTTACAAGATCCCAGGAAGAAGCTAGAAGAAGTCACCTGGCCAGACAGCAGCAAGAGAAAGACACAGTAGTTTCTCCCTTTCAAGAAGCAAATGAGGTAAAGTCTTCACAAGGCTTGGAGGAACGATCACAGTCTCCTTCCCCGCCTCCGCTCACTGAAGACCTAGAGAAGACCCCCGTTGTGCCAGAGCAGATAGCCAGTGAAGAAGAAACTCCTCCACCACTACTTACCAAGGAAGCGTCATCTCCTCCAACTCATATACAACTCCAGGACGAGGAAGAGATAGAGCCAGTGGAAGGTCCAGCGCCCCCTGTCCTCATTCAGTTATCTCCTCATAATACAGATCCTGAAAGTCGGGAGCTGATAATGTCTCCACATCCTGTCCAGCTGGTGAGAGGCCTGTCTCCTTTGTCCAGTATTCCAGACACCAAAGCAGAATCTCCAGCTGAGAGTGTCCTGCCTCTGGCTCAGAAAAGCTCACTGTCTGAATACTCAGCCCAGAAAAGTCTTGAAACTGAACCTGAAAAATCCGCTCACCCCCTCCCTTCAGCTGTAGAGGAATTAGCACCCACCAAAGGGACCACTGAGGAACCTGTGAAAAAGCAGTCTTTGGAACAGAAGGAGGACAGAAGAGCGCCCCACACTCTCTTCCCAGACCATGATTTGAAACAATCAGCCGACTCGTCCTCTAGCCGGTCCTCTTCACCTTCATCCTCCAGCTCTAGATCCAGATCTCACTCTCCTGACAGTTCAGCCTCCCACCCACAGTCATCTCCGAGATCTAAACAGAGAGATGTATCCCAAGCTCGAGTTCACGCCAACCCTCATGAGAGACCCAAGATGGGCTCCAGATCAACATCAGAGTCCAGGTCACGGTCCCGATCCCGTTCCCGTTCAGCATCAAGCAGCAGCAGAAAGGTGAGTGTGGAGAATCCTGTCTCGTCTCTGCCAGTTTTGAAACCCAGAATAACGTGTAACGATTTCTAAGAATAGAAAATCCTCATTTATCCGGGTGGTGGTGGCGCACGCCTTTAATCCCAGCACTGGGGAGGCAAAGGCAGGAGGATCTCTGTGAGTTCAAAGCCAGCCTGATCTACAAGAGTTAGCTAGTTCCAGGACAGCCAGAGCTACAGAGAAACCCTGTCTTGAAAAAAACAAGCAAAATCCTTGTTTAGCCTCCTCTGTTTACTTTCCCTTCGTTATAGAGTCAGTGCATTGGTCCTTGGGTTCTCTGGCCATTCTGAACCCCTTTGATTACAAAGCATGTTGCATACACTGCTCTTTCATTAGTCCCTGAATGGAACTTAGTAAATTTGTTGAATAAGTAGTTGGAGACTGTTCGCTTAAATGACAGTAGACACACGAGACAAAAAGATCTAGAGGAAGACCAAGTATTCGTAACCCATGACTGCATTAGCTCTTGGGAGGTAGAGGCTAATGGATCAGTAGTTAAAGGTCGTCCTAGGCTACATATCAAATTCAATGCCTGTTTGGGCTACTTAAGTCTCTTTATCAAAACAATTTTAAAAAGACCCAGAGTATACATGGATTGGGTGAGCAAAAGCTGTAAAAGTCAGTGGTCTCTTGGATATGCATCGTTCATTCATACTCATCTCCCCATTTCATTTTGTGCTTTTAGTCTCTGAGTCCTGGAGTCTCCAGAGACAGCAACACCAGCTACACTGAAACCAAAGATCCCTCTTGTGGTCAGGAAGCTTCACCAGTGCCACAGCTGCAGGTCCTTGAACCAAAGGAGAAGACTCCCACGTCCTCAGCCTCTGTCCAGGGGAGGCGTCTGAGGCAGACTGAGCCAGAGCAAAAGCGTGTGATCCAGAGGGTACAGCCAGAGCAGGTAGGCTGCTCCTGCTCGTTAGGCTTCATTGCCCCATTGTTCAGTATTTTTGAAACGATGTCCTGACTCAAAACTCAAGGTCCTGCCTTAGCCTCCCAAGTGCTGAGATTACAGGTGTGTGCCAGTGCTGGACAAGAGTCAAGAAATGCAGAGGGTCGAGGATGCGTCTTAATTTTGTGTTTTGGGTTGTTTGTTTTACCATTTGTTTTTATTGTTAGCTTGGCGGGCGGGTAGCATGTGTGCCATGGCACAAATGTGGAAGTCAGAGGACAAGTTTGGTTCTTCCATCATGTGGTTTTAGGGATGGAGCTCAGGCCCCTGGCAGCTGAGTCATCTCACTGACCTTGCTTCATATTTGTTTTAATGTGAGTATTTGAACTAGAAGGAAGAATACAGAGAGATGAAGGCATCCAGTCCCCTGGAACTACAGCTAAGGGTGCTGGGAGATGAGTGCTCATCCTCTGCAAGAGTTCTTAACATAGTTATTTTATGTGTATGTATGGGTACCCACCATACTGTGTACATACACCTTATTTTATGTGTATGTATGGGTACCCACCATACTGTGTACATACACCTTCTTAACCCCATGGTTAGTCAAAGCTCTGTATAAAGTTTAGCAGTGGCGTTTTCATCTCTAGGTTTCTTCCTCAGGACCCTTCCATTTATCTGCCCCAAAAGGGAGGCCTTTTTTTTTGGTTCTTTCAAAAAAGAATTTTCTCCTTTAATCCTAGCACTAAGAAGTCAGAGGCAGGTGGATCTCTCGGAGTTCAAGGCCAGCCTGGTATACATGGTTCTAAGACAGTCAGAGCTGCATAATAGAGAGACCCTGTCTCTTGTGGCTTTTGGGGGTTTTGTTTGTTTGTTTTCCCTGAGACAGGGTTTCCCTGTGTAACCCTGGCTGGCCTCAAACTCAGAGGTCCACCTTCCTCTGCCTCCCAAGTGCTGGGAATAAAGATCTATACCACCACCGCCCAGCTGAGAGACCCTGTCTCAAAAAGGGAACTCTGGGGTACTGAGGATTGGAAGCGTTTGCTCAGTGGTAGGTAGGGTGCATGCTTAGCAAGCAGGGAGCCTTAGGTTTAATCCTCATCCTTAATCTAATAAAATGATTGCTAGAATAGAATGACTGGCCGGGCAGTGGTGGTGCACACCTTTAATCCCAGCACTCGGGAGGCAGAGGCAGGCGGATCTCTGTGAGATCGAGTCCAGCCTGGTCTACAAGAGCTAGTTCCAGGACAGCCACCAAAGCTACAGAGAAACCTTGTCTCAAAAAAAAAAAAAAAAAGAATGTCCATCTCTTTTTCTTTGTTGTTGCAGTGTTGGGGATGGAACTTGGGGCCCCATATATGGTAACTATTTCTCCAGCCCCTATAGAAAGCCTTTCCTTGTATTAAATATAGAGCCCCTAACCTTACACATACTAGGAAAGTAGTAGTATTGATACGCCCCCTCAGACTTCTTTTTGCGTTTTAAGACAGGGTTTTGCTATGTAGGCCGTACCTTGCAGTCTTCATGCCTTAGCCTTCTGAGTGTTGAGGTTACAGGTCTCAGCCACTGGCCCAGCTAGAAAGTCTTGAAGTGCCTACCTTTAGCCAGGCATGGTGGCTCATATTTTCAGTCCCAGCACTCAGGAGGCAGAAACATGTGGGTGTCTGGGAATTGCAAAGCTAGCCTGGTCTACCTAGTGAGTTCCAAGCCAGCCAGAGCTACAAAATGAGAACTTGCATCAAATAAAACAATTTTAGGGGCAGTGGTGGTACATACCTTTAACACCAGCACTAAGGAAGCAGAAGCAGGCAAATTTCTGAGTTCAAGGCCAGTCTGGTCCAAAGAATGAATTCTAGGACAGCCAGGGCTATGCCGAGAACCCCTGTCTCAGGGGAAGAGGAGGAAGGAGGAAGAAAAAAGGCGTCGACTTTGGGCAGTGGTGGTGCACGCCTTTAAACCCAGTACTTGGGAGGCAGAGGCAGGCGTATTTTTGTGAGCTCGAGGTAAAATAACAAAGACAGCCATATGTGAATGTCTGTCCTACCTGTACTATGTATGTCCTGTCCTGTCTTACTAACTCTGGGTTAAAAAAAGGGAACGTAGCAGGATTAAATTCTTTGCTTTGTTTGTTTTTGCTCTCCATTAACAGGGGAGCCCAAAGAAGTGTGAAGCTGGAGAGGCAGAGCCACCAGCTGCCACACAGCCTCAAACCTCAGAGACTCAGATCTCTCATCTACGAGAATCAGAAAGGATTCTTCACACTGTGTAAGTAAGGATATAACAAGGAACATCAAGTGTGGGATCATTCTTTACGCACGAGGATTTCTCTGACTCAGCAGTCCTGGTTTCCTTTTAAAACACACAGGCAGAGTTTTAATGGACAGAGGCCAGACTTTAATGTCACCATGGTAGGACCTCAACTTACAGAACATTAAGGTGGTTTGGAAAATAGTGATCCAGGCTTTAGAAAACATCTGGGACCTTTGAGCTGAAATAGGTGGCTCCTTAACAGTTAGGCACCTGAATGTAACAAAACAGAATAGGGATTAATGAATCCTAACTCAGCATTCTGATCACACTCACCAGGCTCTTCCATCTGAGCCTAAGAACCCAGTGTAATAAAGAAGGGTCTTAAAGCTAGATGTGGCAGTTTGTGCCTGTAATCCCATTTTCAAGGTAGGCAAAAGAGAACTAAACTCCAGTGGTCCCATGGCAAATTTGACAGCAGCTAAATGAAATGCTGTTTAAAAATGAATAAATAGGGGGCTGGAGAGAAGGCTCAGAGGTTAAGAGCACTGCCTGCTCTTCCGGAGGTCCTGAGTTCAATTCCCAGTAACCACATGGTGGCTCACAACCATCTGTAATGAGATCTGGTGCCCTCTTCTGGCCTGCAGGCATGGAGGCTGAACACTGTGTACATAATAAATAAATAAAAACAGCCGACACTGTGGCACACACTTGCGGTCCCAACCTCCGGAGGATCAGTGAGACTGGGGCCAGCCTGGACTACCTAGAAAAAAATAGAAAAGGAAAGAAATGAAATGAATAAATAGGCACACATAATGCTCAGGAGAATGAGACAGGAGAATTGTCACAAGTTTGAATTCAGACTGGTTGACATAGTGAGTTCCAGGCCAGTGCTTGAATAGCAAGTCTTGTCTATAGACTGGGCATAATGGCACACACCTTTAATCTCAGACTCAAGAGGCAGAGATAGGCAGATTACTGAGTTGGAGGTTAGTCTGGTCTATATAAGAAATTATGGGACAGCTAGGGTGACATAGAAAAACCTTGTCTCAAAAAAAAAAAAAGTCACACAAATCTGGGCATGGTGGCACAAGCATTTGGAGACTGAGGCAGGAAGATTGTGAGTTTAGGGCCAACCTGGACCACATAGCAATACCCTGCCTCATAAAACAAAGCAAAGCCAGAAAGAAGACTAGCCACCTAGGAGCATGGCTTCCCCTGATCTCTGCCTGTCGCTTCGGTGAGCACCCTGTACCTGTCAGTGTCTTAAGAGCTCAGCACAGCAGCTAGGAGGCCCTCTCAAGACACTGTTCTTAGAGTTAATGTGAGCTTTTTAGCACTTAAATTGTAAAATATTCGTATCTCATTAATTTTATAGTTAAATAGATAATCATTATTCTGGGCTTTGTATTGTAAATTAAGTTATTGAAGCAAGACAGGTGTCATGTGCACACCCCAGTGCTCTCCTGCGATCCTGGTATTGAGAAGGCTGAGGTAGAACAATTGAAAGTTCAAGGCTAGCCTGGGATAAGTACCAATTCTCTGCCTCACAAAAGAAAAGGAAAGAAAAGGCATGGTGGAACACACTCTGGAGGTGGAAGCAGGAGGATCAGATGTCATTCTTGGCTTCATAGTAAGTTTCAAGGCCAGCCTGCTATGGTGAGAAATTCTGTCTCTAAATATTTATGTATGTATGTATTTGCTTACTCGCTCACTCAGAATTTCTGGCATCAACATCTCAAATTCTCATGAAAAATGAACTTTTTTTTAAAATAATTTATTATGATTTACTTTATTTTATGTGCATTGGTGTGAAGTTGTCAGATCTCCTGCAACAGGAGTTACAGACAGTTGTGAGCTGCCATGTGGGTGCTGGGAATTGAACCTGGGTCCTCTGGAAGAGTAGTCAGTGCTCTTAACCACTGAGCCATCTCTCCAGCCCCGAAAAATGAACTATTAAAATAATAAAATTGCTTAACTTTAAACATCAGGAATTCTGGATTGCTTTGGAAAATGGCCTATATATAAGTTTGATCATTTACACACTTAAGAGAGCTTCCAACACTCTCTAGTTTGGAGGGTGGAAGGCAAGTGGTATAGTAATCTCATTTCCTGCTACTAATGATACTTTTGTTTTCTGCTGTTGTAGCTTTGCTACATTTTTGCTCATATTCTTGCCTCTGCTGCCATCTTGTGGTCATTTTTTTAAATTCAGAAACCGGAAACTTACTCCTTTTGAAAAGGTTTAGTTTTTCTGTTGTGAGACAGGGTTCATCATCCTTTGGGAAAGGGTTTTTCTTCTAGGTCCATAAAATGAAACTTGAAGGACTCTGAAGGTATTCAGCACCCCAGTTTACACCATCTGTGACAAAGTGGGGCAGGCAAAATTTTCCTTTGGATGTCACTCAGTCATAATATGGTCTTGCCCATGCCATGAAGGTGCACATTAGCGATTTGAAAGTGCTGTTCCCACCTTGAAGAGCTGCTTACTGTCATGTGGGAAAGTAGCATCTGCAGTGCTCTTTGCACACCTGTAGATATATGTAAGTTCCTAGCAAAAGAGAGGCTCTTTTGTTGTTTGAAAAATGCCTTTATTTCTGGATTTGATTTTTCCATTCCATTGCAGTGCGAATGAAGCTTAGGGTTCTATACAGAGTTTTTTCCCTGCCTTGAGGTGATTTTGACCTTCATTTTATGGCTAAGATAATCCAGTTGTATTAATTCTGACAGGGTAAATGACTTGGGCAAATGGAATTGTCCGTTGTCTTGATCTGTGGTAGGCAGTCTGTTCAACAACCTGACAAAAAGATGGGTTCACAGGCTGAAGCCCTACACTGTTCTGACATAGAATTTGGTAAATACATTTTGTAGGTTTCCTACATTTTAGCTGATTGATTGGCTGCACTCCTGGTCTTAGCAGCCCGATGTTCTAGAGCCCTTGCCAACTTAGAAAGTGGGTTCTTTTAAAAATACCAAGTAGCAAAGAGCATTGGTGACTTAACTCTTGGTTTTCCTTTTGTCACAACACCATATGACTACAAAACAACAGTAAAGTGTTAGGCAAAGATTAGAATTTACTTCAAGGACCATTCTTACTCCTGTTGGTTAAGCCTGTTTGATTCTGATTGTATGGGAGGTAGTCTAACTGTAAGACGTGAGCCAGGTGTTATGGCACACCCCTTTAGTCCCAGCACACAGAGGTGGAAGAGGGGTGGGTGTAAGGACAGCCTGGTCTACATAGAGAGCTCCAGGACATCCTGTCCATAAGACAGAGTAGTGGTAGAGTGGGAGTAGGCAAGGAAAGGACTTTGGGAGTCCTCAGTCCAAATTTGTTCAAGCTGTGTTCCACAGTCTAGCCTTTTGCCTGTGGTGGATATAACAAAAAATCTCCTACAGTAAAGGAATAATGCTTTCCTTTTATATTAAAAACAGTAGAGGGTTAGAGAGAGAAAGCATGTATGCTAGGTTGGTAAAATGCTTGCTGTATGCATAAGAACTTGAGTTTGATCCCCAGTGTCTACATGAAAAAGCCTGGTGAGCATGATACACACATGAGACCACACCACATAAAACATGCTCTGCTTGCAAGAAAAACAGTGGAGGTGCACGCCTGCAATCCCAGATCTTGTATTGAAGGGATGGCCCTGGCTTATGTACTAAGACCAAGTTTAAAGAGGAAAAAAAAAATATCAGAGGGTACAATAAAAGGTGGAAAAGGTGGGTGAAGTTGTTCATGGGCAGCAGTGAATTCATACACTGACCTTTTCTAAATACAGCCTTCTATATACACAAACCTAGTCGACGGTAGCAACCTCAGACTCTTGATGCTATGCTGATTTGTCCTTGTGCCTTGAGAAAAGGAAGGAAATACTTTAAACCAGTTTGACAGTCTGATGCTCCTCGGGAGACTTAGATGTCAGTATCCCAAATGGTATATTTTTTAAAACAAAAAATAGCATAAATTTGATACCAGAGTTTGCTTACTGAGAAGTTTGTATATAAGGATAAATCCTCCAAATCATACTGTCAGGTTTCATTATTTCCTAATTAAGTTTTCATCTATGGTCCATAGCATTTTAGGATTTTTCTATAATAACTAAAGTTTAAACATACATGCCTATAGAAATGGCCTTTTCCATTGGTTTCTCATGGGTTGTTCATATTGTAATATGTTAATATTTAAATAATTTTGTCCTTTTCTTCTGAGCTGTGATGCTTTGCCCGGGGCTTCCTTGTGGATCCCTGTCTCCTCTCTCCTGTTCCCAGTACAACTTTACAGGTCAGAAACATTTTTTGTTCAAGAACTAACATAAGGGGGAGAGAGAGAAAGATGCCTTTTGTCTAAAAAAGATGGGAGTTTCAAGGATTCCTTGCTTTCTGAAAATAGTGTCTTACGAATTCTTGGATCCCATAAAGTTTATCAAAGGAAATAGAAGGGGCTGGAGAGATGAATCAGAGATTAAGAGCACTGGCTGCTCTTGTAGAGGACCCAGGTTCGTTCTTAGCACACACATGGTGGTGCATGACCATCTGTAACTCCAGGGGTTTCAGTGCCCCCTTCTGACCTCTATGGGGACCAGGCACACTCAGTGCACATACATACATGCAGGCAAAACACTTATACACATAAAATAATGAGTCTATTTCCTTTTCTTTAATTTTTTGAGGTTATAATTACATCATTTCTCCCTTCCCCTTTCTCTCTCTGAAGCCTCCCATATACCCTTCCTTGCTCTCTTTCACATTCATGGCCTTGCCAGGCAGTGGTGGCGCACGCCTTTAACCCCAGCACTTGGAAGGCAGAGGCAGGCGAATCTCTGAGCTTGAGGCCAGCCTGGTCTGTTCTACAGGAGCTAGTTCCAGGACAGGCTCCAAAGCCACAGAGAAACCCTGTCTCGGGGGGAAAAAAAATTCATGGCCTCTTCACTCATAAATTGTTGTTACATACATTTGTGTATGTATGTGTGTGGATAAGAAATAGAAGGAACAAATCTTAGCTGAGTGGTGGTGGTTCACACCTTAATCCCTGCACTCAGGAGGCAGAGGCAGGCCAATCTCTGTGAGTTCAAGACAAACCTGGTCTATAGAGTAAGTTCTGGGACAGCCAGAGCTACACAGAGAAACCCTGTCTCAAAAAAAATACATACATACAATAAACAAACATACATATACATAATGTATGTATGTATAAAAGTTCCAGTTATAACCCAGATGTGATGGTGCATACCTTTAATCCCAGCATAAGAAAGGAGTAGTGGCTGGAAGATCTCTGTGAGTTCAGGGCCTACATAGCTAGTTCCAGTGTTAGGATCAAAGCCATGCACCACCGCTGCCCAATGAGAGACCCAGGTTTTTGTTTTTGTTTTGTTTGTTTTTTTCAAGATAGTGTTTCTCTGTGTCACAGCCCCGACTGTCCTGGAACTCAATTTGTAGACCAGGTGGGCCTTGAATTCACAGGGATCCCCCTGCTTCTGCCTCCTGAAAGAGACCCTGTTTTAATGAATAATGTAGAAGAGGGAAATTATTCCCAACCAATCTCTTGGCTCCACATGCAGGCTCACACAGGTACATACATATGTGCATGGAACCTACCCTCGCACATACATGAAGAAACAGAGAACAAAGTCTTTTAAATCAGCAAATATTTATGAAGTATCCCTTTGTTACCTATCATTACACTGTAATTAAGAAGTACTTATGCTGGGCAGTGGTGACGCACGCCTTTAATCACAGTACTCGGGAGGCAGAGGCAGGTGGGTCTCTGTGAGTTCAAGGCCAGCCTGAACTACAAGAGCTAGTTCCAGAACAGGCTCTAAAGCTACAGAGAAACCCTGTTGGGGGGAGGGGGGTACTTACATAGTGGTTTTTTGTTTTTTTTTTTTTTTTTTTTTAAGATTTATTCACTATATATGCAGTATTCTGCCTGCATGTATACCTGCAAGCCAGAAGAGGGTACCAGATCTCATTACAGATGGTTTTGAGCCACCATGTGGTTGCTGGGAATTGAACTCAGTATCTCTGGGAGAACAGCCAAGTGCTCTTACCCTCTAGCCATCTCTCCAGCCCCCATATATGGGTATTTGTGTTAGGCCCTGAGCTAGGGACCAAAGTGCACAGTCCATACCTCTGAGGAACTTTGCAGGGTGGAGATAGATGGCCAATAACCTAATTATTATTATTCAGAGTGATAAAGGTATTGTCAAAACCTGTCATCCCATCACTAAATGTTTTAACATCATAGAAAGTATCTACCCTTTGAATTAAGGGGGAAAAAAGCTTGAGATGTGGTACCTCCAGTGACTGCTACCTCTACCTGTGTTCCTACATAGTCTTATCTAGATTTGCAACATCAGCCAAGCCAGACCCCACAGAGCTCACGCTGTCCCTGAGGTGGGTATTATTAGCAACACTAACAGAAGTTAGGAGAAATTCAGGAATTTGGCCACTTTTTCACAATTTGTAAAAGGTCTGAGATTCCTGGGTTCCCCCTTTTTTTTTAACCCCATACAGGATCTTGCCTTACCTTCTGAGCGGAGGATCACTATGTAAAAGAGAATTTTTAAAGTAATGGATAAGCATCACTTCAGCATGCATTGTTTTGGCAGTAAGTTTAGGATTTAAACAGCATGGAGACAGTTCCATTCCTATCTGAAAGCCCTGATCACACTCTGGAGTCAGAGGCAGGCTGGTCTCTGAGGTCAGGGTGTGCGCACACACATACACACCTTTCTCCAGAGAGTGAGTTTGCGGACAGGTTCTGAGGAGCTTTTTCTGGTGCTACAATTCTGTTTGCCATTAGGGAGAGGAGTGAAGTGCATTTCAATTGGCAAATGAGCTTGTTGAGTCTTCAGTGTTGTGTTGCTGTTGTGGAATGGGGGTGCTTTTTTTGTTTGTTGAGTCTCTTCAGTGTTATGTTGCTGTTGTGGAATGGGGGGTGCTTTTTTTGTTTGTTGCTGCTCTTTTGTGACAGGCTGGTCTCAAACCTTTAACAATCCTCCTGCACCTGTCTCAAGGACTGGAGTTGTAGTTTTGAGCAACCAAGTCTGGCAGGAATGCATCTTTTGTTCAGGTCCACTTCCAACTTCATAGTTAATCTGTGAAGATTCCCGTCATTACTGTCTTTGGGTGTCTCCCAGTTTCATTGTGCTCAGCTAATCTCATTCTCCCAAGTGAGACCTCTCACCTCCAGTGTTTTGTCTGCTTAGGAAGCCTTCGGGCTTTAGTGGTGCAAGGCCTCCTGGCCTTTTCCTTAAGAGTTGCAGGCAATTCCAGGGCCAAGCAGCCTTGTTAAAGACTGGGAACGCGCATCCTTTTCTCTTTTGGAGAAGGAGCTCTCCCAGGTTTATCCACTTTACTCTGCCATTCATTTGTGGGGCTGAGCAGCATAGGAGCTCTCTAGCTTGGAGAGTGATGGGCACATTAAAAAAAAAAAAGGTGTCTCAATGTTCTGAGGGTAGAATAGAAACTTTGGTCATCTTTTAAAAATCTTTCCACTTTGGCTTTATCTTTTTTCTTTTAATCATTTCTCATTCCTAACGCTGCTGTCTCACTTCACTTATGTCTTCCCATCAGGCAGCTATCACTGTGTGTTCTCCTACCTGGCCCCTTCTTTCCCCCTGGGAAGTCTGGGAGAAAGCACCCTGGCCCCGTTAGCGCTAGACCTCTCTCTGTAGCTGTGGTAACCGGAGAAAAGAAGGGAAAAGGCCTAGCTTCTCGAGCCAGTTGACTCCCTGTGGCCTGCCAGAGGATAAGAACCTTGCTCACTCAGCTCCCTCCCCCTTTCCCCTCCCCTGCTGCATCAGGGCCCTCCCCCATCCGCACACACGGGCTGCTGGGTAAGTGGCAAGATGGCTCCCCTGCATGTCTCCGGCTGATCGCTGCCGCTTCGCCAATACAATAGAACCAGCTACTACCAGCAGCCTGGCCCTCTTCCTCCTCTTCTTCCAGAGAGACAAATCCAGCTGAACTCGGGGTTTGCCGTGAGGACTTAAACGCTTATCTCTTAAAAGCCAGATCTATTTTAGCCTCCCCGCTCCACCACCACCTCCCCTTCCACTTACCATTTTTTTTGGATCCCCAGTTGCTGCATCTTGATTTTCTCTCTCTGGATCGGGTGGCTGGGAAGCGGTGGTGGGATCTCGGGGCAAGGAAGGTGGTTTGTTTGGTTTGGGGTTTTGTTTTTTGTTTTGATTTTTTTAGGATTTTTTGTTTGGTTTTTGTTATTTCTTCCATTCCAGAAAGGGATAAACAACACTTCCAGGGGGAGAAAAAAAATCATGTTATCAGACAGCAAAGAAGGGTGAGAGTCCCATCCCCATGCGTCCTCCCCACCTCCAGCCGCCCGCCTCCCTCGCTTCCTCATGGCTTTCACTGTCTTTCATTTTGATCTGTTTTCAGGCATTCCGCTTTCTCCCTTTGTCCTTCCTGCTTGGTTTCTAATTGGCCCCAGTTGCCCTCTCCAAGAAATAGGTCGTTTGTTTTGGTTTGGCTTTTGATAAGCCTTTCTTCAAGATTTAAGCAGACAAATCACGTGTTTCTGTGGGGGCCTGTTAGCTGGGGGCCCAATCCTGGCTTCCCCCTCCCCCTCAGTTTTGCATCTCTCCCTGCCTACCCTAGGGAGGCTTTTCTGCCCCCTTGTATGTCAGACAGCCTGTTGGGAATGCTGGATTTTCCGGTACTAGTTACTGGCGTGGGGAGGCTTGGTTTTCCTTCTCTGTCACTTGGGCCCCTGACCATCCTGATTTGATTTTTGTTTTTTAAACCTAGTAGTGGGGGCAGGGGGAATTAGAAGTTAGGGATGGTGACAGAAAGGTAGGAAAGTATTTTATCTAATGGAATCTCTGGATTTCTTTGTCTGAAGTGGGTGCTAACTTGTGGGAGAGTGGGTTCCATGTTTGGGGGGAGGGGAGGGTATGTACTGACTTGGGAGGACTGCTCTTTTTATCTCTTGGAAGTTGGAATGAGGGAGTGGGAGAGACTGGGGAAGAGTCAAATGTAAGAACAGTTTACTGTGAGCAGGTAAAATTGGCCTGACTCTTCAAGCTCCCATACTTGCTCAGCAGTTTCAGGGTTCCCAGGGTTCGTGCTTACCAACCCTGTACTCGCCCCTGCAGCCCCTCACCCTTCTCTGTACCTGGTGTCTCCAGATCATGTGGACTATGAGGCACTTTCTTATTAAACAGTTGATTTAACACAAGGCCAGGATCATTTGCTACAGCCATGCTTTTTAAATAAAGGAACCAGGTTTCCTTTAGATTCTTGTGTAAAGTAAAGGTACCTGTGACTAGGGGGTGGGGAGACCACAGGCTGATGGACAAATCTAAATAACTTTTGAAGGACTTTTTAGAGGAAAATGTTTGTTTCAGGCAAGAGAACTGTAGAGTTAGTACCTGAGAACTCTTGGGTTCTGGGTGTCCACATGAAGAGAGCAGTGTTGTCCCATCTGGGTACTAGGTGGCCATGGTTGGTCACTGTAATCCATGCTTTTTCCCCAAGAGAAACATTCCCACCTTCCTGTGGTGGCCAAGTTCTAGTGTGATCTAAAAGGCAGCTATTACAATCCCACCCAAGTAAGGAAACACTGAGACTTTATAGCCAAAGCTAACATCTTGCTCTCTCTTCCCCTTCATTCTCTCCTGCCCTTTTCCTTCAACCCCTTTCATCCTGTCAGTGAAGAGAAGGAGGAAGTGACCATGGACACAAGTGAAAACAGACCTGAAAATGAGGTTCCAGAGCCTCCTATGCCTATTGCAGACCAAGTCAGCAATGATGACCGCCCAGAGGGCAGTGCTGAAGAAGAGGAGAAGAAAGAGGTAACTAGCCAAGCCACCTGATGGGGTGGGTGGGCAGAACGTGGGCCTAGGGAGACTAGACCATCCTAGTTCCTAGTGATCCCTCTTACACAGTGGGATGACTTCAGAGGGGACAAGGCAGGGCCTTGGATCAGGAGAATTCGCTGGTTTAGCAAGGGATACCCCTTGTGATGGGAACAGGGCTGTTTGATTTCCTTTCCCTACGTGGGAAATAGTGCAGACCAGACTTGTAATTTGCAGATCTGTTAATGGTCCTTTTTTCTGAAGCCCAAGCACAGCTTTTCCTGCTGCTGAAGCTCACGTGAAGCTAACTCCTTGAGCTTTCCCTCCCTTTTAAAGGCTTGATGGCACTCAACGCCACCTAGTGGCCTTTGGTGGCTCTTACCAGATCAACCATGCGGAGGAATTTTTTGTTGCTCTTCTGCCCCCCAGTGGTCTCATTACAGAGGTACACTTCTTAGAAGCCAGCACTGGGGTGATCCATAAGGCTCCTCTGTCTCCTTTTTTGTGTGTATATTACCTTTTTTCCTGTACCCAATTCAAGAGGCTTCCCACATTGGAGCCAGCGAAGTCTTCTTGGCTCTTAAAGAAATAGAATTAGCTGGGTTTGGGAGTGGTATTTTAGGGTGGGAGGGGCTGTTGTGTGTGTAGCCTTTCTCTGGTGTGTGTTGCGGGGGTGGGGGCCGGTGAAAGTGATTTGATGTGCAGAATATTATTTATTACAAGGTCCTTCTTCCCCGTAAAACTTTGTCCAAGTACCTCATGTACGGTAATCCGCCCGTAAAATATAACCCTGCCCAACTGGCCAATCGCTGATGCCGCCTCTACCTCTGGACCCACCCGCTGCTACTGAGCCGCCCAATCAGAGCCGAGTCTGCTATCCAGGTGTCTTGGCCAGAGGGGGCATGTGGATGGGCTCCTGTGATGGGCCCCTTTGCCTCCCTGTCTTGCTTACATCAGGGGGCTAAGAAGAGCACTGTTGTGGAGAGACTCGTATTGAGAAAACAAAAGCATTTGGAAAGGGGTGGACTTGAATCATCTCCCTACTTGGGACACCCCAAGAAGAGTTTGTGCCAGTGCTGGGGCGCCTGCCCACATGCCCTTACCTATCAAAGACTGTGGGTTGCCTTGTTTGCTACAGACTGTAAGAGAGGCAGTGTTTGTGATCACAGTGCCATGCTGTAAACACTGAGTGGGACCCATGGCTTAAGCTGTGCCGACTAGGAATCCTGCAGAGAAGTCTAGGGTCTGTACCCCAGGGATTTAAAGCTGATGACAGCCCAGCCCATGTGTCACCACTTGCTCATCAAATGGACTTTCTTATGGTCCCTGTTGTCCATGGTGAAGGGCAGCAGCATGTTGGTTGCTCCAACGTCTCCATCCCTGGAGGCAGGGACTCACTCATCCACCTGCCTGGAACCACTGTCTCAGCTGGAGTCCCTGAGGAGATGCCAACCACAACCCAGAAGACACATATTCCGATCTTTCTGCCGAATGTGTTCCAGGTCCTGGGGAAGTTCATCTACTACTGCCCCAGGCTACCTTCATCAGAGGCTCCATGATCCTCCTCGGTGAAAGGACCCTTCCCCAGTTACATTCAGAGGAGGAAGGGACTTTGGAGTCATCACCTGGATTCCAAGTATTGGGTGGTGGTATTTGCTGCAGCCACTGGTGGACTAGGGTCCTGCCTGCCTCATAAAAGGCAAGGAGCATTCCTGCTACTCACAGGCCATCTCATCAGGGACTGCAAGATGATGCCCTACAGGGCCAGGACTGATGTTCTGTCCCCATTCCCCCCTCTGCCCCTCGCTGAGTCTGGCCATCGCCAGTGAACTGTCTTGACATCTTGGAAACTGGGCAGCGTCCCCCCACACGTTTCCCTCCCGCCTCCCCTGCGCCCCTGGGAGGACTCTGGCAATGCCGCGCTGACTACCACGCCGTGCGCCCACCTTTTTTGCCAACCCAACCCCCCACCAATTGCACAACGCCTAGCAGGGAGGGCTCATTCTGATTGGACCGGCGGTTGACTAGATACAGTACACAGTGAGGTGCGATTGGCTGAACTGAAGATCCCAGGTGTGAGATGGTACCTGGAACATTTGTCATATCCTAGTTTATCCTTTATTTTCTACTTCCTCTTTACTCTGTTATTTTCATTTCTTTATTTCTCTGATTTTTTTTTGTTGGGTTTATTTATTTGGTTCGTGTTTTTGTTTTAATTAAGACCCCCCCCCCCTTCTCACTAACTTACCCATCATGAGCAACCCAGCTAGGGGTCAGGCTGGCCCTTAACAGACCAAGGAGACTTGGTTAGATGACACAGGCGGGGCTGGGGTGGGTGGGAAAGAATAAGACGGTTTTGCCCTACCCTTTAGAAGGGTGGGTGGTAGGGAGGGTGGTCTTAGTTTTTCCAGAAATAAGCACCTAATCCAAAAGTGTGTCGTGTCCCCCCCCCCCATACTTTGTTCTGTCTGTGTTATTACTCCCACTGAGTGTCTGGGAAGAGACTTGCCCAAATCTGTCTCTTGGGTTGATTTTGGTTTGACCCTTGGCCAGAGCCCCTGAGGTTTGAGCCCTATTTGAAGGGCAAAGTTAAGGCTCTGCTGGAGTAAGGGTGGTGGCTAGAGGTGCTGGGGCTTCCCATGGGGCTGCCTGCCCTTTACCAAAACCTCCTTACCCAGGAGATACTTTTCAGTTCTCTGCTAGCTGTTGACTCAGGAGCTTCATCTTCAGTGACTCTAGTATAGTTCTTTCCATGATGGGGTTGGTCTGGGTGTTTTACAAGCACCCCACATCCTGTTAAGATGTCAGACTGTGCGTCTGGGAGTAAAGGAAAGTTGTTGAAGTTGCCATCTCAAGAGCTTATTCTTTTGTATCTTTCACATTAGCAAGGAAGGACCTGAGAGGACCCAGGCACCAGGTCCAGGCGTAGCTCATTGGGTTTTATATCCTCATCCCTTAGATCCAGTTGAAGAGGGAGAGAGCCGGGCATGGTGGCTCATGCCTGTAATCCCAGTGCTTGGGAGGCTGAGGCAGGAGGACTGCCACAAGTTTGAAGCCAGCCTAGGCTACATAGTGGGAGGTTGTTGAATTCCTCTTCTAGCTTATTTCTGGTAAAGCTAATACGCTGATGTGAAATGAAGTAGATGAGTTTCCCTATAATGTTTGGTTTTAATTTTTCCTCTAACTTGCATTGATTCTGCTTCGTTTTTGCCGTTTGCTGCTTCTGTTTTGGTCTCTATCTGTTGGTGTCTCTTTCTCTCTGTCTCTGTGTGTCTTTGGCATTTATGCTAAGATTGCCCATTTAACCTCCTTCCCCCTCTCTGTGGGGTGTCTCTTTCTCTCTTCCTTATCTTCTCCATACAGAGTTCGATGCCCAAATCCTTCAAGAGGAAAATCTCCGTTGTCTGTAAGTCTAGCTCCAAATCCCTGGCAAAAGTTATAAAAACTGCTCACAGACTAATAGAATCCCAGTTCTTCCCAATAGCATTCTTGGTAGGGGGCAGTTCTCCCCTATCACCCCACCTAGTGAGTCTTTGCCTCCCCTATACATGTAGGTTTCTTTTTTCCC
This sequence comes from Ondatra zibethicus, assembly GCA_004026605.1. Taxonomy (NCBI): domain Eukaryota; kingdom Metazoa; phylum Chordata; class Mammalia; order Rodentia; family Cricetidae; genus Ondatra; species Ondatra zibethicus. The sequence continues at coordinate 27,595 of PVIU01002823.1, forward strand.
CTTTGAACCAATCCTGTTGTTTCTCCAGTTACCCGTGTGTGTTCATGTGGGTGTGGGTGTGTTACTGAGGATTGACCCCAGGGACTTGCCCGTGCTAGACAAGCAGTACCACACCAGTTTCCTCAGCTCCAACCACTTTTAAGGGAGAGTGCTGTACCTCAGATGGTTTCCAATCTATGCTCTTCTTTGTGCTGATTTTTGAGACAAGGTCTCTGCTATGTAGACCAGGCTGGCCGCAAACTGAATCCTGCCACATCTTCTCAGGTAGCTGGGATTACAGCCTGTGCTGCCACACCCAGCTCTTAAAGGATTGTTGTTCTTTCGGGTATCTGACCTTGAATTTGTAGTTAGACTCCCAAAAATGCTTACCATTTTGTACTTTAAATGACTGCTTCTTACAGTCATTTTAACTGTCTCCCACTGAGAAACTCAGGTGGTAGTAGTGGTGGTATTTTCTGGTTGGCCTGGAATTTGCTGTATAGACCAGGCTAGTTTTGAATTCACAGATAGTCCTCTACATTTTCAAGTGATGGGATTAAAGGTGCATATCATCATGCCGGCCCACACACCTATTGCAGAACTTTATTAGATGGCCATAGAAGGTCATATAGTCTTACAGTGTACTCATGTCCGTGGGTTCAGCCAGCTAGGTGCCCCCTCCTGCTTTTTACAGACAAATAGTTTCCATCTGTAAGGAAGAAGCAACATCATTCTTCCTTAGTTCCTTAGTGCCCTCCCCACCCCCAAAGAAAGTATTTTCTTAACTTTAAGTGTTATGGTTTGAGCTAGCAGGGAGCCTGGGGCCATCTAACTGTTGGGTCCTATTATTTCTTGGGGACAGCAGCTACCAAGGGGGTGCAAGCTGGAAACAGTGACACAGAGGGGGGCCAGCCTGGTCGGAAGCGCCGTTGGGGAGCCAGCACCGCCACCACACAGAAGAAACCTTCCATCAGCATCACCACCGAGTCACTCAAGGTGAGGTGGGGGGCAGGGAAGGGGGTGTGATGTGTTCAGGTGGGGATAGACTTGGGCCCAGTGTAACGGGGTGGCGGGGCTGTCTGTGTCCCAGAGCCTCATCCCCGACATCAAACCCCTGGCGGGGCAGGAGGCTGTTGTGGATCTTCATGCTGATGACTCCCGGATCTCTGAGGACGAGACAGAGCGGAATGGCGATGATGGAACCCACGACAAAGGACTGAAAATATGCCGAACTGTCACTCAGGTAAAAGTACTGCACCCCAGCATCAGGAGTGAGGCAGTGGATAAAAGCAGACAGCTGAGGGCTGGGTTCAGATACTTTCTGGGCTCGTGCTGTGCCAAACAAACACTGCTAGTTGCAAAGAACATTTTATTAGAGTACAACCATACTAATTCATTTACTCTTGTTTCAGCAGCTTGTGCCTCAATACCAGAATTGAAACTAAAGCCTAAAATAGTAGTTTAACATCTTGCCTCATGCAGAAAAAAAGGTTCAGGCCAGCAGGATTGTTCAGTGAGTGGGTAAAGGGGACTACTGGGAAGCATGACCGCACTCCTCAGGACCCATGTGGTAGAGATGAAGCTCGTAAAGTTGTTCTGACTTCCACAGAGGCCATTGCCTATGTGCATGTAGGCACACAAATAATTAAATGTTGTTTGTTTTGTTTTTATTGAAAGCCATAGTGGCCCATGGCTTTAATTCCAGGAAGGCAGAGGCAAGTAGGTCTCTGAATTCAAAGCCAGCCTGATGCACATATGGATCTCTAGGACAGCCAAGACTTCATAGGCCCTGTCTTAAACCAAGAGTTGGGAGTCGCCAAGAATAACGTCCCACAGTGGATGGAATGTGTGAAGTTGATGCCACTGCTATCTCTGTGGGAGCCAGAGTCTGAAGAGAATGTGCCAGTGTGGTGACCGACCACCTTTGTTTTCTCATATCTGTATAGGTAGTGCCTGCAGAGGGTCAGGAGAATGGGCAAAGGGAAGAGGAAGAAGAAAAGGAGCCTGAAGCAGAACCCCCTGTACCTCCCCAGGTGTCAGTAGAGGTGGCCTTGCCCCCACCTGTGGAGCATGAAGTAAAGAAAGGTGGGTGAGGTGTCTGAATTCTCTGAGGACCACATAGTGCCTTCTGCCTTACATGTCAACGGTTTTCTGTGCCTGGCATCTCCCAGGTACTGCTTGGAACTGGGTCTGAGTCGTCTGATGTTCAAGTCTCCACACTAAGGAGACCAGTCTGCCCTTGCACGTTGGCACATCTGGATGGAAGAGTGGCTGCTGAGTAGAGAATGAAAGGAAGGGAGCCATGAGCCAGCAGGGCTGACTCCTGAAAACTGCTCTTGCGCTCTCTTTTTAGTAACATTAGGAGAGACCTTAACCCGGAGGTCCATTAGCCAGCAGAAGTCTGGAGTTTCCATTACAATTGATGACCCAGTCCGGACTGCCCAGGTGCCCTCTCCACCCAGGGGCAAGATCAGTAACATTGTCCATATCTCCAACTTGGTAAGTCATTGTTCCCTTATTGTAGACTCCTTTCCTTTAGGGTTTAACACATTGGGTAGGAGCTAGAGAGATGCCTCAGCAGTTAAGAGCCTAATGCTCTCAGAGTTCTCAGCATCCACGTGTGAGTGCTGTGACTCAGGCCTGGGTCCTCTGGAAAAGAAGCCAGTGCTCATACCTGCTCTGGATACTTAATGCTAGATGTATAGGTCTGCTGCCTTCCTTAAGACCTTGAAAGTTCATTTTCATTGGCAGGTTCGTCCCTTCACTTTAGGCCAGCTGAAGGAGTTACTGGGGCGGACAGGAACTTTAGTAGAAGAGGCCTTCTGGATTGACAAGATCAAATCTCATTGCTTTGTAACGGTGAGCAAAGAGGCTGACTCTTTAGTTTGTGGCGTGTACTTTTGTGAGCAGTTTGGGCAGACTCGAGGGCACTGTAGCAAGTGGAGAGGACTAAAGACACACCGTGCCTCTGCTTCTTCCTTACCAGTACTCAACAGTAGAGGAAGCCGTCGCCACCCGCACAGCTCTGCATGGGGTCAAATGGCCCCAGTCCAACCCCAAATTCCTTTGTGCTGACTATGCTGAGCAAGACGAGGTGAGAAACCTTAAGGAAAAGGAGGGAATGGGCAGAGGCAGCCATATTCGGTGGATTCTGAGACCTTCAGCAAACCTGCAGTTACTAATACTGTGGTTTTTTTCCTCTCTTTGTATCCCTGGTACCTGGACTCCTTCATTGGAAATGGTTTAATCTCTGTCTTGACTGTCCTTTTCCCTCTGCCCACAGCTGGACTATCACCGGGGACTCTTGGTTGATCGGCCTTCTGAAACTAAGACAGAGGAACAGGGAGCACCAAGGCCCCTGCATCCCCCACCCCCACCCCCTGTCCAGCCACCACCTCATCCACGGGCAGAGCAACGGGAGCAGGAACGGGCTGTGCGGGAGCAATGGGCAGAACGGGAGCGAGAAATGGAACGTCGGGAGAGAACTCGGTCTGAGCGAGAATGGGATCGGGACAAAGTTCGAGAGGGTCCCCGCTCCCGATCACGGTCCCGTGACCGCCGCCGCAAAGAGCGTGCAAAATCTAAAGAAAAGAAGAGTGAGAAGAAAGGTACTTAGGAGGGTAGGGTGATCACGTCTCCTCCTGGTTAGAGGGACGGGAACCCAGGTGGGTTGGGTCAGAGGGTTTTATGCATCTGATGGTGATTTCCTCCCACACAGAAAAGGCTCAGGAGGAGCCACCTGCCAAGTTGCTGGATGACCTTTTCCGAAAGACTAAGGCAGCTCCCTGCATCTATTGGCTCCCACTGACTGAGAGCCAGGTGAGTGGTTGCCTTTGTTGACCAGTGGCAAAGATAGAAGTGGTTGCTGCGCCCAGGAGATGAATGTGACTGGAAGTAAGTAGGCCCTGGCATTGACTTAGAGAGAGTAGGCATGAAGTGAAGCTTCAGAAAGCTGATCTTCAGAAACAGCCATTGCCAGGAGGCAGAGGCAGGTGGATCTCTGTGAGTTCGGGGCCAGCCTAGTCTACAAGAGCTAGTTCCAGGACAGGCTCCAAAGCTACAGAGAAACAGTCACTAACAGCAAGAGCTACACAGAGAAACCCTGTTTGGGAGAGAAGAGAGAGACGATATGAGAGTGAAGAGAGTGAGCCTCTAAGGGCTGTAGAGAAAGTGAAGGTGGCCACAAAGGCAGGGACTAGTAGAGCTATTGGGTATCGAGAAGCTGGCTGAGTTACCCACACTTCTTGGAACTTAATTGATTATCTGAGAAATGCATGTTTTAGAAAGTCTTCTTTATGCAAGTCTTTTCTGCTTTCTTAGTGTCTAGAATTGCTTTCCATGAGACTTGAAAGCCTTCTGTTAGTGTGTGTGTGTTGGAAGGGGATGTGCTTGCATGGTGCTCAGGAGGCGGTCAGAAGACAATTTTGTGGGATTGGTTCTCCTTCCACCTTTATGGGTTTCAGGGGTGAACTACATTGTCAGGCTTTAACAAGGACTTACTGTTAAGGTCTTGCTGACCCCTTAATGTGAATTAAAATTTGGGAGAATTTTTGGGCTTAATGCTACTCAGATTTGTTTGCATCTAGAGTGATGGAAGCTAGGGAAATACCAAAGAGACGGCACATGGATGGTGCTGGCCCCACATGGATGGGGGTTGTGCACAGCTCATCCCCCATGCCTGCTCTTTTCCTATTTAACAGCAAAACTGACAGTGACCCTGAGCTAGGAGTTCAGGTACTGGGGGCAAGATACACAATTCAGACAGGACTGTGATGCACTTTGTCTCTGCCCTTCCTGCTTGACTACAGATTGTTCAGAAGGAGGCAGAGCAGGCTGAACGGGCCAAGGAGCGGGAGAAGCGGCGAAAGGAACGAGAGGAAGAAGAACAGAAGGAGCGGGAGAAGGAAGCTGAACGGGAACGGAACCGACAGCTAGAACGGGAGAAGAGAAGAGAGCACAGCAGGGAGAGAGAAAGGGACAGGGAGCGAGAGAGGGATAGGGGCGACCGAGATCGGGATAGGGAAAGAGACCGAGACCGGGGCAGAGAGAGGGATCGCAGAGACACCAAGCGCCACAGCAGAAGCCGGAGTCGAAGCACACCTGTACGGGACCGGGGTGGGCGCCGCTAGCTGAGGAAAAAACTAGGAGAGCTGCAGGTACCTGCCACTCTGCCCGGGGAGGTTAAAGGCCACAGAGGGATAGGTACAATCACCACCATCCTGGAACCAAGGGTCTTTCACACCATTGCTCAGTGCTGAACTATAACTGCCACCCATCCCCACATACCAAATGGAGCAGTGGCAATCTCTCCCCAACCTATCTCTTGGAACTTAGCCCTCCTCCTTTCTTCCCATTAAGTGTTGAGAGGGAAGAGCTAGGTTATGGAGGGAAGGGTTTGGCCAGAAGTGGGAATAGCCAAGTGCCCCAGACCTTTTATTTTCCCTCCGTTCTGCTTTCCACCTCCCTTGGGTACTCACGCACAGCCTCTTGGGAACAGCCGGGGCCGGGACTGGGTCACCTATGAGCTGAATCAGCCTCCTCCTGAGTCCCAGGGCCCCTGCAGTTCCCAGTCTCTGTTGCCCTGCAGCCTCTTGCCCTCTGGTTCCACTTTATATCCACCTTTTCCTTTTGTTCAATTTTTATTTTTATTTTTTTTTATTATTAAATGATGTGGTCTATGGAAAATAAAAATCTGACTTAGTTTTAACTAGTATTTGAGTGCCTTTCCTTGGGAAGGGTTTGGGTGAGAGGGGTTGAATGGCTCTGAGCATGGTGGGCTTCTGCATTCTTCTGGAGCAGCCGCCAGAATCCTCATCCCCGCCTTGGCTCTATTCGACCCAAAGCTGTAGTCTTTTCCATTCTGGGAAAGTGTGTCCCGTTTCCTTTGTAGGGCCCCAACAGCTGGCAGAGTCCCCTGCACCATCAGGCATTTGGTCACCTCAAGATGCTTCCCACAAGTGCCACCAGGGGGCGCAAGCACTCAAGAATAGATCCTAGCTTCCCTAAAAGATTCCCCATCGATGTCGTGCCCCTGTCCCTGGCGACCTCCCTAGACCCTCGCTTCCTCTGCGTCCTTAAGCTCACCCTAGCCGACCCAATTCGCTGTTGTGATCTGCATAAGAACCCGAGACAGCAGCCTCGCAGCCGCACCCCGGCCCAGAGCGAGAAGCCGGGTCTCCCGCAGTGCTTTCCCGGGGCCCCACCTCACGGTGTGCCTCCGCAGGTGCCGTGCTGGCCATTCGTGCTTGTGGCCCTCCGCCAGGCCCTCGCAATAGCCTGGCCGTCCTGCCCGTGTGTGTGCCCCGCCGCGCTGCGGGCCGGCCCAGGAGCGGCCCCACATCTGTATGCGCCCCGCAGCCCGGGAGCCGCGTGGGCGGGGACTGGCCGGGGAGGGTCGGAGGCAGGGCTCTCCTCTCCTCTCCCGCGCGAGCCGCCTCTCCTCCGCAGGCGGAGCCTCCTTCCCCCGCCCCCTCCGTCTCGCTCCCTTGTTCTCGCCGGGGCCGCTCAGACCTGCAGCAGAGCCGCGGCGCCGGCTTGGATCCGCTTGGGGCTGCGCCCGCGGGAGCCAGCGACGGAAGCAGGCGGGACGCTGCTCCCAGTCCTGAGCCCCTCGGCTGTGCCAGGTAAGAGCGCCTGCCCGGGTCGGGAATCCTAGCGGGGACAGCGGGGGGCCCGCAGCTTGCAGTGCGCTCTGGCTGCGAACCGTACCGGCTCGGTTCTCCCGCGCTCTGCTCTCTCCCCACACACCTCTCCTTTTTGCCTCTCCTGATTTCTCTTCACCCTTCCGCCTCTCTGCCCCTTCTCTCTCCCTCTTGTCCTGTCTCTTTCCATCTCTTCTGCCCTTTTCTTCCCCTGCCTTTCTCTTTTCCCTTTCCCGCTCTCCTTTCCTCTCCCGTTGCCTTCCTTTGCCTCCTCTCCTCTCCTCTTCTCCTGCTACCCTGTTTCCCACTCCTCTGTTTCCTTCCTTATCTCTTCGTCCCACCTGCCTCCCTGGTCCCCTGCTGCCCTCTGGCTCCTTTTCTCTTGGGAACAAACGGCCTGTCAGGTGTGTGTCTGCTCTTGGGGAGGAGGGGCACCTGACCGTGGGCCTCTTCAAGAGGAGGGAGAGAAATGGGAAGGGTCCTCTCTCTCTAGCTCCTTTCCCGCAGCCCCTCCCTCCCTCTACTGCTCCTGGTAGCTTACTCTACCAGAATGAAGTTCCTGAGGCCTGATCACACACACACACACACACACACACACACACACACACACTCATAGCCTGACTGCTCCTCTGCCCCTTCCAGTTCCCGTGCCTAGTACCTAGGACTCCTTGCTACCTCTCAGATACCAAGGCTGCTTCCTTTGCTTCTCTCTTGCTGTCTCTCTCTCTCTCTCTCTCTCTCTCTCTCTCTCTCTCTCTCTCTCTCTCTCTCTCTCTTCTTTCCCATCTGGTGTCCCTGTCTGCCCGATCATCCCTGTTTTTGGATCCAGAGTCTTCAGTCCCACTGTCTCTGGCCCCTGGGTCAGCCTCCACCTCACCTCAGTCTCCTTGCACTGCCTGCAACCCTGCTCCCAGTCCTTCCAGCTCTACCCCACTCTGCTCCGTTAGACCAGTTCCCCTTAAAGACTGGCAGAGTGGGCTGGGGACAGTCTGGATAGGTTGGGTTCGGGGGGAGCGGCTGTTCTAAGTCCCAACCTGACTTGGGCGCACTCCTTATCATTCAGCCTGACCCTATTGATAAGGAAGGCTGCGTGTCAATGAATACAACCTCTTAATTTTAAACCCTTTCTCTGTTAGCCCACCTACCTTCTCTAGTACCCTAGCTGTGTGCCCAAGGTAGAAGGACAGGACAGGATTTGAAATTCCAAGTCCCTTTAGCATCCATCTCCTCTGCTTTTTCCTCCCCAGCTTTTGAGAGCTGACTGACCTGAGGTTTATGGGCTTGGAGAGCTGGAGGTGAATCCTGGCAGAGCTAGGTGGAAGGATCCGGTTGTCTGTCTTGGGCTGGGTTCTGGGCAGTGGATGTCTGGTTTCTCAGAGATCTGGGCTTCAGTATCTAATTTGGGAGAGGAGTAGGATTTAGACTTCCTTGATCCTGAGCAGCTACCTGTCCTACAGGTGTGGATCCATGGGGTAGCCTCAACGCATCTTCCCCAACCAGCTCATGGGCCACCTGGCCCTGCCCAGCCGCAGCACCTGGGACCAGTGAACAAGAGCCCTGGCTGGATTACAAACATGTGGGGCCTTGTGAGGCTCCTGTTGGCCTGGCTGGGTGGCTGGGGCTGCATGGGGCGCCTGGCAGCTCCAGTCCCAGCCTGGGCAGGGTCCCGGGGACACACAGGTCCTGCACTGCTGCGGACCCGAAGGAGCTGGGTCTGGAACCAGTTCTTTGTCATTGAGGAATATTCTGGTCCAGAGCCTGTCCTTATCGGCAAGGTAAGGATCAATCCTTCCCATGTATACTGTGGCTAGTCTGTCAGGCCCTGCCCTGTACCTTCATCACTCTGCAATGACCTTGGTCCCCTAGCCTTCCTAACATTCAACCCAAACCTAGACTCTAACCCGTGGCTCTGCACTCGGAGATTTCTGCCATTTTCTCTGACCCTTACAGCTGCACTCAGATGTTGACCGGGGTGAGGGCCGCACCAAGTACCTGCTGACTGGGGAGGGGGCAGGCACTGTATTTGTGATTGATGAGGCCACAGGCAACATCCATGTGACCAAGAGCCTGGACCGGGAGGAGAAAGCACAGTATGTGCTACTGGCCCAAGCTGTGGACCGCGCCTCTAACCGCCCCCTGGAGCCCCCATCAGAGTTCATCATCAAAGTGCAAGACATCAATGACAATCCGCCTGTGTTTCCCCTTGGGCCCTATCATGCCACAGTGCCCGAGATGTCTAACGTTGGTGAGCACCCCAGCTCTGAATGCCCTAGCTTTCCTGGAGCTCTTTCACCTCTTCTTGCCCTTTTGTTGTCTACCCCTATAACTACTCCTTTAACTCAGCCTTCTTCACATCTGGGCTCCCTCACTCTACTCTTCTTTTCTGGCCTTGCTGCTGCTGAATGGGATACGGGAATCTCCCACAGGGACTTCCGTAATCCAGGTGACTGCTCACGATGCGGATGATCCCAGCTATGGGAACAGCGCCAAACTGGTGTACACTGTGCTGGATGGACTGCCTTTCTTCTCTGTGGACCCCCAAACTGGTGAGAATGGACCCAGGAACCTTGTGGGGCAGCCATGGGGACGAACACCCCTGACCCAGTGTCTCTCCCTTAGGAGTGATTCGTACAGCCATCCCCAACATGGACCGGGAGACCCAAGAGGAGTTCTTGGTGGTGATCCAAGCCAAGGATATGGGTGGCCACATGGGGGGGCTGTCAGGCAGTACTACAGTAACAGTCACCCTCAGTGATGTCAACGACAACCCCCCCAAGTTCCCTCAGAGTAAGAGGGCCATTCTGTGCCCAGACAATCCTTTGATTGCCCTGCCCTCCAGCTTCTAGAGAAGCCATCGTCCCCAGTCCCACCCCAGCCAGACCCTGGAAGAAGGACTTGCTGGGGGAGGGCAGGAGGGCTAGAGAATCTCTAAGAACACATCTTCCTCCTTGTTCCTCTAAGGTCTATACCAGTTTTCTGTGGTGGAGACAGCTGGACCTGGAACCCTGGTGGGCCGGCTTAAGGCCCAGGACCCAGACCTAGGGGACAATGCCCTAATGGCATACAGCATCCTGGATGGGGAAGGATCAGAGGCCTTCAGCATCAGCACAGACTTCCAGGGTCAGGACGGGCTCCTTACTGTCCGGAAGGTTAGCCTTCTGTCTGTTTGATACCCGCAGACTCAGCTGGGGGGGGTAAAGCTCATGGGTAGGAGCTTGCCTAGCATGCCCAAGAGGCCGAGATTTCATCCCCAGTACCAAGAAAAAAACAAAACAAAAGACCTTCACTGCAGGCTCAGTTCCACCTCGCTCCTCCCCCACCCACTGGCCAACTTTTAACTAGTTTTCCTGGAACTTAGGACCCCTGTGAGCTTGGAGGTCATACTGTTCGTACCTTTTAGATGAGGCTCTGAAAGCTAGAAGGGAAAATGAGTGTGTCAAGGTTACTTAACAAGTCTACAGTGGAGCTTAGAGCTGCTCTAGAGTTACCAGCTCTGCAGTGTTCACCCACTGTGACCTCTGAGGCCATACCTCTCCAGGGCCACTCTCCTCAGCACTAGATGTACAGGGTGAAGAGACTTGGCACCTGTGAGGTGGGCCCACCCCAGTTTCCAATACATCGTTCTCTGTCTCCCCTCATCGCAGCCCCTGGACTTCGAGACCCGCCGCTCTTACACCTTCCGCGTAGAAGCCACCAACACACTCATCGACCCAGCCTACCTGCGGCGGGGTCCCTTCAAGGACGTGGCCTCCGTGCGAGTGACTGTGCAGGATGCCCCAGAGCCACCTGCCTTCACCCAGGCCACCTACCACCTGATAGTACCTGAAAACAAAGCTCCTGGCACCCTGGTGGGCCAGGTCTCAGCCAGTGACCTGGACTCCCCGGCCAGCCCAATCAGGTTAGCTGGACCACGAGCTGGGGAGGGACAAGGCTTCCTGAAAGGACCACAGAGGTGGCTAGTCCCAGGATGTGACATCTTTAGGGCAAATCATATCCCTTAGCGAAGGTCTCACTTCCTGTGCCAGCTTGTTGGTTGACAGGCCTGGGAGCTAGGGGAAGGCCGGAGGGCCTCAGTGACCACAGCCCCACTCTCCACCTACTTTGGAGTGGCGCCTCCTAGTGGCAGTACAAGCAAATGGAATCTCATTTGATAAATGGACCTCTGTTGATCAAGCGCTTCACATTTTGCCAGTCCATAGCATTTAGTCCTCAAACGTCCCTGTGAAGTAGGTATCATCATTGCCAGTTGTTTGAGAGGCCATGTGAGTGACAGTGGGTTTCCAGATTTGGCATGGTCTCCTCGTGAACCATGCTTTCACCCTCCAGACTAGCTAGCATCCCTGACACAGCTCCATGAGGCAGGGGTGCTGATGTCACTCCCATTTTGCAGTTGATTAAACAAGGTCAAATGATTTCCCCAAGGTCACACAGCCGGTCTGAGGCAGACCAGGGATGAAACACAGGTCCCTGGGTTCCCAGAACAGAGCCTCCAAGTCTGAAACACAGGTAGTGTTTCTCCTGGTCCTACCACTCCTATCCAGTCCAGTCCAGTCCCCCTAACTCTTAGGGCCTCCCAGGGAACTCCAGCCTGACCGATGGCCCTGAGTGGCTGGTACAGCTCGGCTCAGCAAGATCAGCAGAGGGGAGAGAAGGGGAAGGGGAGAAATGGCAGGCTCCCAGACCAGTCCCATTTCCCCTAGATACTCCATCCTCCCCTACTCGGATCCAGAGCGTTGCTTCTCCATTGAGCCCGAAGATGGCACTATCCGAACAGCAGTGCTGCTGGACCGTGAGGCTCGTGTCTGGCACAACCTTACCGTGCTGGCCACAGAGCTGGGTGAGGAGTCCTGGGCCCTAAGGAGACAGCATTGTTCTGGCAGAGAGCCATCCCTGAATATGGGTGGGGAAGGGTAGTGACAGCTGTGTCACCCTCATCTGCTCAGTCCCTGGCCCTCAGCCTGGCATAGAGGGCCTACTTACGTAGTCTCCCTACCTGACACTTCCGCCTCACTGATTTGCTCAACCCCAGAACTATACCTTCCAGCCTGTGTGCTAACACACTGCTCAGAAAGGGACTATGTGGGGGTGTGTCAGCAGCCCCCAAAGGGGAGCCCTTCTAGGAAGTTTGCAGGGACTTGCCCCCGCACACTGACGTGGGGAGGCATGCCGGCCCCATGTGTGCAGCCCCTCTGGTGCCCCCACACTACTGTCAGCAGCACCTGATTCAGGCCTCTGCCCTGGGGAGACAGGAAAACCCCTCCGCCTTCTGTAAGTAGCACCATATACCCCATTGCTTGCGTTCCTGCTGTTTCTGAATTTACATCAGCATTATGAGTGTATATATCGATGTCAGCACATGCCAACAAAGCTGTCTGTATATGTACATATGGTCCTGTACTCAGGAATGGATATAATTCATATGTGTGAAGTATATAACTGTGTGGCACATACCTGTAATCTCAGCACTAGAGAGGCTAAGGCAAGACAGTCAGTTCAAGAGCAACCTGAAGTACACGAGACCCTTAAATATTAACATATATATTTATATGTATGTACATATACACGCATGTACTTATGACCACATGTCTATAATGATATATGTGCTCACGCTTTATTGTTTGCCTAGAATTATATTATTATGTTTATGGTATTTGTGCATGTGATTGTGTATAGTGGTGTACACAAGTAGCTATAGATAATACTTTGTATACGTGAGTAATTGTGGATGGAGGAGTTATTGCTTATTGTCTATTAGGTACTATTTTAAGTACCAAAAATGGATTGACTCATTTAATCATCACTACTTGATTAGGGAGATATGATTATTTCCCTGTTCTCAAGTGAGGAAACTGATATAAAGAGAAGTTAAGTGACTTCCCAAACTCACATAGAACATAAATGGCAGAGGAATCTGAGCCAGTCAGTTGCAGGGTGAGCTGCTACCTCCTCTGACTTTCTGCTTTTCACGGGTGTTGAATATATGTATTTGTTCGTCTGTGCGGCTGTGGTCTCTCTGGCAGTAGTATCTGTAGCTGCATGCATATTTGTAGAGATGATTTTATGTGTGTGAGTGTGTATTACATACATTACTGCACTGTGTCTGGTTGCTTGTTTATATGTAGCTCTGTGTATCTGTGTTTCCCCTGTTTTCTCATACTCTTGCCAAATCCCATTCTTACCCCCCACCCTGATAATTGGCTAGTAGCTCACGCCCCTTACTGCAATGAAAGACTGGACCCCATATCATTCCATGTCCTGTTACCCCAGACCTTAGGGCCAGGCAGCCCACATAGCCTGCCCTGCCCCAACATGTGAACCTTTCACTAGGACCAGCCAGCTCTCCCCCATCCTTGAGGAAAGGTGAGAGGAATTGAGAAGCTCAGTTCACTCAGCATTCTCTCTTAAATGACCCTGACACGAGAAACAAAGTAATATGATGGTGAGGAGACACGCAGGGTGGGGCCTAAGCTCTGCACCCATAGACCAGGAAGGTCAACTCTCAGTGATACAAATTGCTGTATGACAGCTTCCCAGACCTTTGACGGTGTGTATGTGTGTCCCTTCTACTTGTGCATGAAAACGCAGTCTCTGGGCCAGGGTTGGATGGGGGTTAATGCTACATTCACTATTCATATCTGCTTTGTGTGTTTGATTTGTTTTTAACACCCACCTACTATATCTACAGTATGACTGTTTATATATTCCATGGTTTATATCTGCACACCTTGTGTGTGCTTTCTACTTACTTTTCTACTTCTATTTATGCATATGCTGTGTTTATCTTGTATGAGTTGCTGTGTGTGCATTATCAGTTTTGAATATTTGTTGCATGTGTATTGTATAATAAACATATCTTAAGTACTATGTGAACACATGTGCATTTGTATAGTTCCACCCACTTTAACATGGTTTGCTGCTCCTGTGTTACATGTTATCTCATGTTGTTCTGTGTGCATGCTGTGTTGCATCTATGCCTCTAAACCATGTATGTTATATGTGCATGTATGGTGTACATATGTTGGTATTCTGGCTTCAGATAGCTCTGCACAATCCTCCCGTGTGCAAGTGGCCATCCAGACCCTGGATGAAAATGACAATGCTCCCCATCTGGCTGAGCCCTATGACATGTTTGTGTGTGATTCTGCAGCCCCTGGCCAGGTAAGCAGCCAACGTAGATGGGTTGTGCTCCCAAGGCCTCCAGCAGCCATTCCACTGGGCTTTCCTCTTCCTCCCAGTTGATTCAGGTCATCCAGGCTCTAGACAGAGACGAAGTTGGCAACAGTAGCCAAGTCTCCCTTCAAGGTCCTGTGGGCCCTGACGCCAACTTTACAGTCCGGGACAACCGAGGTGGGTGGCCTTCTGCAACCACACCCATGCCTGTCTCCTTCCTCTCCCTCCCACACCCCTGGCCCAGCCTGACTGCCCCTGCCCCACCTGTGGAACCATCTGCCCAACAGAAGGTAGGTGTGCATTTACAGTTATTTGTTTGCTCTTAACATAAGCCTTGCCTGGGAAGCTGGCTGTATGGGCTGGACCAGCCCTACAGGAAGGTACCCCCAGCACCTTTCTTTTTCCACAGATGGCTCTGCCAGCCTGCTGCTGCCTTCCCGCCCTGCTCCCCCCCGCCAGGCCCCCTACTTGGTTCCTATAGAACTTTGGGATTGGGGACAGCCAGCCCTGAGCAGCACCGCCACGGTCACTATCAGTGTGTGTCGCTGCCGGCCGGATGGCTCCATGGCATCCTGCTGGCCTGAGGCTCAGCTGTCACCTACTGGTCTCAGCACTGGTGCCCTGCTTGCCATTGTCACCTGTATGGGCACCCTACTTGGTGAGTCAGGCCGCAGTGGGACAAGATGTAGTATCTAGGCCTGTTCTTTGGGGAGGGAGAAAGCAGGTCTGGACATAGGGCATGAATGACCCCCTCAGGCCAGGATTTTCTACTACCTGATAGGTCCAAGAGGAAACGTTTTGTCTCATATCCGTGATGGTAACCAGCCTTATATAGGTAAAGAGCTATACAAGGTGGCGTGGTGCTGGGCACATCATGAATCTTTCATTTTAATCTTTCAAACACTAAGGAGATAAAACTTTTTCCACGTAAATTCACGCAAAGCAAATAAAGGGTTAAGGCAAGAATCAAAGCAACCTTTGCCAAATGTCAGATGTAGGGCTTGCAACCTCTGGCCACACCGCCCAGGCTTTCACCTGGCCCCTCATGGGAACCAGCTGGCTCGGTGGCTTGTGTGCTCTTGTGCAGCCCTGGTGGTGCTCTTCGTGGCCCTGAGGCGGCAGAAGCAGGAAGCATTGATGGTACTGGAGGAGGAGGATGTCCGTGAGAACATCATCACCTATGATGATGAGGGTGGTGGAGAGGAGGATACCGAGGCCTTTGACATCA
Source organism: Ondatra zibethicus (assembly GCA_004026605.1). NCBI lineage: Eukaryota > Metazoa > Chordata > Mammalia > Rodentia > Cricetidae > Ondatra > Ondatra zibethicus. The sequence continues at coordinate 42,613 of PVIU01002823.1, forward strand.
CAGCCTTGCAGAACCCAGACGGAGCTGCTCCTCCAGCAGCAGGGCCTCCGGTGCGCCGCGACGTGCTTCCGCGGACCAGAACGCCACGCCAGCCCAGGCCGCCCGGCCCCGCCGATGTGGCACAGTTGCTGGCGCTGCGGCTGCACGAGGCGGACGAGGACCCCAGTGTGCCCCCGTACGACTCAGTACAGGTGTATGGCTATGAGGGCCGAGGCTCCTCCTGCGGCTCGCTCAGCTCCCTGGGCTCCGGCAGCGAAGCTGGCGGTGTCCCCAGCCCCACCGAACCAATGGATGACTGGGGCCCACTCTTCCGCACTCTGGCTGAGCTGTATGGGGCCAAGGAGCCCCCGGCCCCCTGAAGGCAGCCCTGGCCCTGCCGCTCGCTGCACTGCGGTGGGGCAGCCCGCACAGGCCCTCCGAGTGAGCCCCATGGGGTCCAGGCAGGCGAGGGAAGCCCAGGGGCCCAATGTGTCTGTCCCTCCTTCCTTCCCCTGGGTACCCTCCCTTTTACCTCCCTCTCCTCAGTCGGTCTGTGTGTTTCTCCAGAGATCCCTGTCTGTGATTCTCCACTGTCGGGGGTTGGGTTTTATAACTGACCCAACCTCTGTTCTCACTGTGACTCTGTGGCTGTTTTTGTCTAGTAATTCTAATCGCTCAGACTGTCTCCCTTGCCCACACACATGCTCTCTGTCTCCTACCCACATGTTCCTCCTCCCTTCTCCTTATGTCCCTGGCTTTTTGGTTTGTTTGTTGTTGTTTCTTTGTTTCCTGTTATCCATCCCAAAAGCAAGAGAATCTTCCAGCCACTGCTGCCCCACCCTACTGCAGGAGATGCTCAGTTCCAGGTCATTGTCCGTGAACTACATAGGAGGGGGTGGACCAATACTGCTCTTCCAATCCTGCTTCTAAACCAACTCTCCATTCCTCATAGACCTGCCCGCATGGTTCCATCCATCACTCATGGCCTCATCCTGGCTCCGCTGGCTTCTAGCAGAAGGAAGAAGGGAGCCAGCTCACCTCCCAGGGCAAGAGCTTCAGCCCCCATGTGGCCACCTCCCTGGAGCTCTGCCCAGCTGTCAGCTTGCCCTGGGCATCCCAGCTCTGGGCATTGTTTGTGCTTCTTAGACCCCCGAAGGGAAGGGAGAGGGGAGAGAAAGGGGAGGCAGCTGGGGAAGAGGGGAAAGGGAGGAAGGGGAGGGGCCTCCATCTCTAATTTCATAATAAACACTTTATTTTGTAAAGTAGGAGCCTGCTTCTGTTTCTGCACTCAGCCTTCTGGACAGAGTTTCCTCTGTGCTGAGGGTGGAAGCAATCTAAGCACTCTAATCCCAGCTCATTCCTTCTTAGAGGTACCCACTTTATCTCTGAGGAGATAGGAGTGTTAGGACCATTCCATTGGAGGAGCAGAAGGGTAGTGACTGTCCCCATGCCCACCACCAACTCTTCAGTACCACTTCCATTTGCCGCAAACCTTCCCAAGAAATGAGCCTGTGGGATTAGCAAGAGGAAAGTGAACAAGGGGACCAGGATGAGTGGAGACATGAGACCAGGAAGAGGGAGAGAGGAACGTCAGTCAGAGAAGCAGGATGTGAGTGCCTAAGGGGTAGAATATACCCGGTGGGGTGGCAGCTTGTTGGGACTGCCAACATCCCCAATGCTCACTTCCTGAGGCAGAGGAGGCATCTTCTCGGGGAACAGCACAAGTCTCAGGCCTTTTCTCCAGGAAGGTCTCAGGCTCTCCCGGAGTAAGTGGGTCCCGGCAGGTCTCTGTGACGCTTCCTACTAAATGTGTGACGCTGGCAGCTGGAGAAGGTGACTTTCATGGGAGAGAGAGACTGGGTCTCACTATGTAGCTCATGCTGATCTGGACCTCACCGTATAGCCCTGACTAGCCTTGAACTCACAACCCTCCTGCCTCCATCCCTGAGGGCTGACATTAAGGTCACACAGCTGGGAGCAAAGCTCATGCCTTCCATAATTGCTGACTTAGAACAAGCAGGCAGTGGGATGCCAAGAGCCCTCTCTCCACTGCTGGTTATTTACTCTGCTGAAGTTGCATTAAAAGGCCTGCATAAAAGCAGGTGCCTATCCTTCCAAGACCTCAAGAAACTGAAGATGCAGCAACCAAAGCAGGACATCAGAGAGGACAGGGTCCTGTGGCCAAGGCCGGCTCTCTGGGCCTTTGGTCTCACTCTGATAGCTGCTTCAACCTTTAAAATGTATTGGAACAATGAACGAAATGACTCATGGGGCAGTCTCAGGTAGAGAAGGGCACATTCAGAAAGGGCATTAGCTATGCCTGCCCAGTTCTACCAACCCACCGAGGCACTCTAACAATGCATTAAGAAATTAAAGGAACATGGGACTGTAGGAATAGCTCAGATGTGAAGAGGCAGAGGCAGGTGGATCTCTGAGTTCAAGGCCAGTCTGATCTACAAAGTGAGTTCCAGGACAGCCAAGGATTAAAAAAAAAAAAAAAACTGACTCAAAAAAAAAATCTTTCAGGGTTCTAGGGTTCTAGCCTCCTTGTCTAGTCTGGGAAGAGAGGTACAGAGCGTCTCAGGGAATTGGGATGCGCACACACACACTCTTCACAGCAGCCTCTGGCTGGGCTCAGATGTCCATCACAGGTCCTACACCACCCCTCTGTGCCTGCCTTTGCTCATTGTCTGAAGGCCTCCAAATAGACCAGGGGAGTAAGGAGTAGCTATGGGATGATGCATAGCCCGGTCCCAAGCTCCTCTTTTCTGTGGCTTTCTACTGTGCAAGATGTACAAAGCCGGGAGCAGGGGATGGGGGGGGAGGGTTGGCACTGTACAACATAGGCTGCAGAGGCTGCTCTTATTCTAGTATTGCTCCTTTCTCTTCCCGAGTCACCACACATGCCCACCTGGCACACTCAAGTGCAGATCCCTATCCTGAATCACAAACCTATAGCCGGATGTAAGACCTACTCACATCAGTGGCCATGAATCTGAACCCACTCATGCCCGTGCAGAAGCTGCCCCTCCCCCTAGGCCCCTCTAGGAACGGGAGGTCCCATGTGTCCCTGACCTTTAGTTCTCAGCCCTGGAGCCCCACACCTCCCCAAGGCTGGGCAGTTTGTAGGAGACGAAAGCTGCTGTGGAGATCAACAGCTGGATTTTCACCCTGACTAGCAAGCTAGTCTCTATGCACTGGGGACTCTTCGAAGTCCTCTGTTCTTTCTGGGGGTTCCCGACCTTCCTTCCAAATCTCCAGAGCTTGGAAAATTCAGTTCAGAATCTGTAAGTCTAATGTCAATGAATTACGAAGTGCAAACGGTCAAGGAAGAGGAAAAGGCAGCTGTCAGTCTTGGGACTGGAGGCTTCAGGAGAGGTAAGGGAAAAGGTATTTCCTTCAGACCCCACCTCCTGACCATTCTGGGGAGAGGGCACTGGCTCTACTGGAGCTGAAGGCCTGGATCTCCCAATCTGGGCCCTCTGGAAAGCCAGGGCAAGCCAGGAGGGCCAGGAGAAGTGCTAGCTGGCACCACCAGCATAGCATCCCCACTCTGGTCTCAATCCTCTGAAGGGAGCAACCAGGAGAGGCTGGAGTGAAGAAACAGGGAAAAGTCTGTGGGGGTGGAGAGCAGGCAGGGCTGGTCTCCAGGGCAGGACTCAGGCCCTGGCCAGCACAGCAAGATAAGCCTGGGAATGGGCAGTTTCTCTGAGCTCACCAATGAGTTCATTGGATCCTTGGAGTTCATTCATCTCCAGCCAATAGGCAGGGGCTTGGCCTATTCCTCAGAAGCTTGCAAGGAAGGCAGAAAAAAAAACCCTGTCTCAAAAAAAAAAAAAAAAAAAAAAAAAAGGTGGGAGGCAGGACAGAGGGAAATATGCAGAGAGCGCAGGAAGGCTTGGGCATGTCTAAGCTCTACAATGTTGTCACCTACTATAACCTGGTAAGTCCGATAACTCTCTAAACCTGATCCAGCTTCAAGAAAGGATTGTGCTTCCAAAAACTGTCATGAGAACTCCACTCAGTCTAGGAGGAATCACAACAGTCATTATAGTCACGGCAGGGGGGCGGCAGAGACAAGCCCATCTCCACTATAACTATACTAGGCTCTGCAGCCCTGAGGTTTCTAAGTCTTTCTGAGGAGGCTGCTCTCTCCTTGCTGGCCTGCCTGCCTGACCAAATTGAGAAGTGACCAGGAGAGAAAGATAAACACTCAGACAAATAAGGACCAAAATGAGACTAGAGATTGGGACAGGACAGCAAAAAATATTCTACCCCATAGCAGGGCAGTTGGTATGCAGTAGACATGCAACAAGTATTGACAGAGTCAGTTTAGAGGCTATGCCATCCATCTGGGCATCATCAGGACAGGCTGGACAGAGACATCAATAGCTCTGGGAGGCAGAAAGGATAGGGACTTAAACAAAAAGAGCAGGCAACCCAGAAGGGCCAGAGCCAGACGCCATGAAGCTGCTTCAGAACTAGCCCCGCTAAGGCAGCCTCATTCTCTGACCTACCCACCTTGTCTGGGTCCCCCAGGTTCTGTCATTTCTCACATCATTTCAGTCTTCACTATTATCCTGTCATCTGCTGTCACCTCCTCGGGCTCCACAAAGAGTTCTCCACCTTCTTCAGCATCTTGTGGAGTGGCTGGCCCAGGGCGGACTTGATTGACTTCTGCCTCCAGCTCCTGCTCCTGCTCCAAGCCTGGGGCTTTCTGCAGCTCCATGTATAGCACATAGGCATCACTGCGGGATACATACTCCCATCCAGACTCTTGAACGTGGAAAAGGTCCACTGAGCCCCCTGAATAAGCATCACGGTGGGTGGCATGGGCCACAGCACAGCGGGCCAGAGTATAGGCTTCCTGAATGGTCATGTCATAGTGGTAGCTACGGTCAAGCACACCATAGGCATACGGAGATCCAGAGCCCACAGAGAAGATGTCTCCCTTCAGACAAGTGCCATCACTGTAGACATAGAAGAGGGCAGGGCCAGAGTGGTCCCAGCCACACAGGGCTGTGGCCACACACAGATCCAGACCCCGGTACTGGGACATCATAGCTGACAAGAGTTTGGCCGTGCCTGCCACACTGGGCAGCTGACCTTCCCTCAGTTCCCGAAGTCGCAGCTCCCGCTGTAGTACCCGATACCATGTGACACAATCAGCAGAGGTCCCCGAGGTGGTACCCAGAAGGTGCTGGTGCACAGGGATGACCTTTCGTGAGGCTGGACATGCCACATAGCTGCCACAGGAGGAACGAGTGTCAGCTGCGGCGATGACACCATGACGAAATCGAAAAGCCAGGGTGGTGGTGCCATGAGCCAGCCTGGGGCCATAGATCTGCAGGAAGGTTTGAGGGTCACAGCCCCGGGGCACAGCCCAGCCACCAGCCTCAGGCAAATGGGGGGACAGCCCCTGGGTATCAGGGACCTGCCACTTGCAGACATCCTGCAGAGCCATCTCTGAGGCTGAGTGTAAGTTGGAAGGAGCTGGGCAGCATTTGAGGCCTGGGTCAGAAGGGGGAAAAGGTCAGAAGGGGAAGAAGGACGCCATTGAGAAGCTGGACCACAGCCAGAACTGGTAAGTGAGACTTTGTGAGCTGAGGCTTCATTGCTCCCGATCTCAAGTCAGGCTTCTGGATTGGTTGGTAAAGCATCTCCACCCACATCAGAGAACTGCCAGAGGAAACAGAATGCGCCAGCAGAGGTTCTTGCGGCTGGGGAGACGCCACCTATCAGTCACATAAGAGTCTCCTGTCTGTCAACCTCTATCTGCCCAGCAGGGGTAGAGGTGGGGATTAGGGGGACTGCAGAGAAGAGTGGATGCAAGAGGGACGAGTGGGGCTGGGTCCTCCCCGGCTTTGCTGTGGGACATTAGGCATGCAAAGACTTCCAACTCATGGCAAGAAGGGGCTGTAACATGGACTGTGTTGAACACAGAAAAGATGGGAGTTCCTGTTAGAGGGAAAAGGAGAATATTTCAATCCTCCCCGAAAAGCAGGGTACCGAGGGGTAAGAGCACCAGAGCGTAAAGGTTTCTCTTCTGCTCTGGGGACAAGGGGTCCCTCTGTCCGCACACCTCCTAGGTTGGGAAGGACACTAGTAGGTAGATAAAAGCACTTGCTTAGCAAGCCTGGCAACCAGAGTTTAAGCCTCAGAACCCACATTAAAAAGCCAGATGCTGGGGCTGGAGAGGTGGCTCAGTGGTTAAGAGCATTGCCTGCTCTTCCAAAGGTCCTGAGTTCAATTCCCAGCAACCACATGGTGGCTCACAACCATCTGTAATGAGGTCTGGTGCCCTCTCTGGCCTGTAGGCCAGAATACTGTATACATAAAAAAAAAAGCCAGATGCCAACACTCAGGAGGCAGAGGCAGGCGGATCTCTCAGTTCAAGGCCAACCTGGCCTTCAGAGTGAGTTCCAGGACAGTCAGAGCTACATAGAGAAGCCTTGTCTTGCAGATGCAGTGACACACATCTCTAATCATCATTTCTATGGCAAGAAGAGAAGCAGAGACAGGAGAACCAGCCCTCCTGGTTGACCAAGGTGGAAGGTGAGAACTGGCCCTAAGGTTGTCCTCTGACCTCACACTCACTCACATACACTTTATACACACTGACATATGCTAAGTAAATAATTTGTTCATTTTTCAAAAGATGGCCTTCCTAGGTATCCCTGTAGCTTACAAGTGCGGTATTTGCCTAGATGCCCAAACCTGGCATCACAAAAATGATAAAATAATAATCTAAAGGCATCTATATGTAATGATACATACCTATTATCAATTCCAGCATTCCAGGCTAAGATGAGAGGCTTGTGGGTTCCAGGCCAGCCAAAAGACTCAAAAACAAACAAACAAATAACTTTTAAAATAAATACTATAGGGAGCTGGAGAGATGGCTCAGTGGTTAAAAGCACTGGTTGCTCTTCCAGAGGACCTGGGTTCAATTCCCAGTACCCACATGGCAGCTCATAACTGCCTGTAGTTCCAGTTTCGGGGGATCTGACACCTTCACACAGCAGGCAAAACATTAGCATGCATGAAATACAAATTTAAAAGATACTACAAAGTTTCAGACTCTCATGTGGGATGTCCTTCTGTATATATGTTGCTTTTATTGAAACAAATAAAGTCGTTTCAGCCAATGGCTTAGCAGAGTAAAGGTAGGCAGGAAATCTGAACAGAGATAGAGACAGAGAGTAGGCAGAATCAGGGAGATGCCATGTAGCCACCAAAAGAGAAAGATGCCAGAATATTACTGGTAAGCCACAGCATCATGGCGATGCATAGATTAATAGAAATGGGTTAATTTAAGATATAAGAGCTAGCTAGAAATATGCCTGAGCCATTGACCAAACAGTGTTGTAATTGATATAAGTTCTTTGTGATTATTTGGGTCTGGGTGGCAGTCTCCACTTACCATTGTCTGTAAGAATGGAGTGAGATCCTCCTACATCATGCCATCATCAAGTCAGGCTGGGACAGCTGAATGGTCTCCTAAGTGGACACTCTGACCGCCCACTCTATTCCTATCCTCCACATAGGCAATTTTTTCTAAAATATAGTTCAAATACTATGTCTTCTCTGTCTTTCTCTGCTAAGAAACAAGATAAAATACAAACAACCTCTTTCACCCCAGGCTGACATTTAGAGTTCTCTATAGCACCTAATACCAATCCCAACAGTTGGAAGCCAGAGGCATGCAGATCTCTGTGAGTGCGAGGAAAGCCAGGTCTACATAGAGAGACTCTGTCTCAAAAAAAGAAAAGAAAAGAAAAGAAAATTAAAAAATAAGTCCACTGTTGTGGAATATTTGTTTAACTAGGCAAAGATGTGTTACATTTGTTTACAATGCATTTGCTTAACTATGTAAAGATTCATTCCATTTGCATTAAATAAAATTAACCTTGGCTCAGAGAGGCAGAATTAGCAACTAGTTGACAGGAAGTAGAAGGGAGAAGTGTAGTGTGGCTTTTGTTGGTTTGGGTTTGGTTTTTGGAGACAGGGTTTTTCTGTGTTACAGCCCTGGCTGTCCTGAAATTCACCCTGTAGCCCAGGGTGGCCTCAAACTCAGAGATCTGCCTGCCTCTGCCTCCTGAGTGCAGGGTTTAAAGGTGTGTGCCACCTACACCTGGCAGTAGCAGGAGTTTTTTAGTTGGGGTAGTGTGAAAGGAGGAAGAAGAAGCCAGCAAAGAGAGAAGACTAGACAGACAGTTGCTACTCTAACTCTCTGAGCTTGCAGGTTTTCACTGTAGCCTTTGAATTTCAAGTTTTATTAGAATGATAAAGATTTAGTTAAAGCTACCTTCAGCAGCAGAAACAGAGCCACTGTCTGGGGGAATGGAATCCACCCAGGCTAAGGCCTTAGTAGCCAGTAGCTAATAGTTTAAAGGGCAGCCACTGTGATAAAGGAAAAATAGCATTTTGGTGCTCCACATTGGGTGCCAAATGTAGCGGGCTTTCTTGGCCTGCTAATCAGCTTCCAAATCATGACACAGAGACTTATTAGTTATGAATGCTCCGCCTTAGCTTATGCTTCTCCCATTAGCTCTTGTAACTTATTTTAACCTGTCTATCTTCTACATCTTGCCTCAAAGCTTTTTACCTTTCTTTCATTCTGTATATTCTACTCTTACTGCTTTTCCCATGTCTTACTGGCTGGTAACTGCCTGGCTGGCCCCAAGCATCGCCTCCTTTTTCTCCCTCATTCTCTCCTCTCATTCTCCCTCCTCCTATTTATTCTCTCTGCCCAGCTGCCCTGCCTATTCCTCTACTGCCTAGTTATTGGTTGTTCAGCTTTTGATTAAACCAACCAGTTGCCTTAGGCAAGCAAAGCAACACATCCTTTACATCATTGAACAAATGCAATATAAACAATTGTAATACATCTTTGCCTAGTTAAAGTAATATTCCACAACAGTCCACTATAGGCCAGTCCAAATCCATCCACTGCAATCTCTTTTCTTTCTATTCCTAGCACATTTTCTATTTCTACTCTCCCTGTCTCCAGCATTTAAATCCTATCCCTCAATGTCTGGTTTAAGGGCCATGTATTCTGAAATCCTTCCCCAGTATGAGCTTAAAAAGGTAAAGTTGTGGCTTGAAGAGGGGGGTTGATTTCAGTGTTTTGTTTTATTTGTTTGGTTGGTTTTTAGTTTTGAGCCAAGGTGCCTCTGTTTAGTTTGAGCCATCACAAAACTCGCTGTGTAGTTAATTAGTTAATTTAGATTCATTTTGAACTCTCCTTCCAAGCGTGTGCCATCACACCCAGCATTTCTTGTTACTGCTGCTGTTTTGGGGGGTATTGTTTCTTTGTGGGTTTTTTTTTTTTTGTTTTGTTTTGCTTTTGTTTTGAGATGGTTTCTCTATGTAGCTTTGGAGCCTGTCCTGGAACTCGCTTTGTAAACCAGACTGGCCTTGAACTCACTGAGATCCACTTGCCTCTGCCTCCCAAGGGCTGGGATTAAAGGTGTACGCCACCATTGCCCTGAGTTTTCCTGAGATTTTTGTTTTGTTTTTGAGATGGGGTCTCGCTACATGGACCAGGTAGCCTTGAACTCACCAAGATCTCCCTGCCTCTGCCTCACCAGTGCTGAGATACTGTTTTGGTTTTGAGGTAGGCTCTTGTTTTGTAGATTAAGCCGTCCTTCAGCTCCCTCTGTAGCCAGTGTTTGCTTCAAACTCACTATCCTCCTGCCTCTACGTCTTAAGTGTTGGTGTGAAACTCTGTCCTCTGGACAGGAAACAGCTGTTGCCTTCTTGAATGAGAGTAGATGTGATTGTCCATATGACATCCTCCCAAGACTGAGCCCACTAACTGCCCTTCGAGAAAGGGAAACAGTGCTGAAGAGACCACATGTGAGGGGGCACACACCAGGCCCTGCCCCTCCCAAAGGGAAAGTAAGCAGTTCACAGTTGTGTATGTGTTTTTTAAACAAATTTATTCATTTTGTTTTATGTGTGAGCATTTTGCCTGCACTTAGTATGTATACCACATGCATGCTTGGTGTCCATGAAGGTCAGATGAAGGCAATGTATCTCCTGGAACTGGAGTTACGAATGGTTCTGAGTCACCATGTAGACGCCGGGAATTGAACCCAGATCCTCTGTAAAAGCAATCAGTGCACTTATTTGCTGAGCCATGCCTCCAGCCCCCAGTTAACAGCTGTTGGGGAAAGAGACTATTATTTAGTAGTATAGCTTCCATTAGTTGTGCAGGTTCCTATAAGTAACCATTTAGTCAGGCACCTCTAAGTAACCACATGTGAACTCACTGGGTCACAACTAGACCTGGGTGACTAGTTCTTTGGTCTGTCCATGGTGCTCCATGTGGAGTGAATAGACATTTGTTCACATCTCTCCAGGAAATGGCATGCAACATGCAAACATACTGGTAAAGCTCTAATTTTGAGGAGCAATGGAACCCAAGTGGACCCCAGATCTCCTTATCAAAACCATTTGCATCACTTGTTTCAACTGACCTGTATCCATACTGACCTCAACACTTCTGAACTCGAACACTTGTTGACGTCTTTGTAGGACAACAAGACTGAGTCTCCAGCTAATTAATTAGAAAGTGACTTTTCGAGACAAGGTTAACAGTCCTAGCTGTCCTGGAACTAGCTTTTGTAGATCAGGCTGGCCTCAAACTCACAGGGATTCACCTGCCTCTGCCTCCTGAGTGCTGGGATTAAAGGCGTGCACCACCACGGCCCGGCCAGACACTCTTTAGGACCAGAAAACTAGTTCAGGAGAGCATTTCCATGATCTAGGGAATAAGACACTGAAGATGAGCTGGCAAGATGGCTTAGCATGTGGGGGCTCCTGACACCAAGCCTGAAATGAGTTTGATTCTCAGAACCCACATGGTAGATGGACAGATTCCCCCTGCAAACTGTCCTCTGACCTCCAGCCCCCCCCCACCCCACACACCTGGGAAGAGAGGGGGATGAGAGAGAAATAAAATAATATGGAATTAAAATTTTTTGTTTGTTTTTGAGACTGGGTCTCATTATGTAACTGTAGCTGGACTCAAATTTTCTAGCTAGACCAGGCTGACCTTGAAGTCACAGGGTTCCACCTGTCTCTGCTTTCCAAGTTCGGGGATTAAAGATTTAAAGCACTACACCCATTTTAAACTTTAAAAAAGAAAAAGAGCTGGGCAGTAGTGGTGGCACATGCTTTTAATCCCAGCACTCAGGAGGCAGAGGCAGGTGGATCTCTGTGAGTTCAAGGTCAGCCTGGCCTACAGAGAGAGTTCCAGGATAGCCAGGGCTGTTACACAGAGAAACTCAAAATCAAAAAAAAAAAAAAGAAAGAAAGAAAGAAAAGAAAGGAAAAAAGGAAGAAAGGGAAGGAAGGAAGGAAGGACAAACCATTCGAAGCAGTCAGAGGACTAGATACATTACAGAAGTGACCGCAAAGAGCACACACGCAACAGGAATTTTGCATTCTCTTTTATCCTGTGTGTGTGGCAGGGGTGTGTGGAAGGCTGTGCATGTGTTGTGGGATACTCAACCACATTGTGAACCCTGAGTTTGCATTTGTGTTAATTATATAAAATCAGCCTTGTGTCAGGAGGCAGAGCCAGCAACTAGTTGATAGAAAGTAATCATAGAGAGTCTGAGGGTATCAGGAAGATGGGTAGAGATACACAGGAAGTAGTAGGGAGGGACTTTAAGCAAGGTGGTCTTTTTTAGTTTGGTGGAGCAGAAGGATGTCCTCTTTCTGAGACACCAGAGAAGAGCGAAGGTCAGCTAGTTGCTCCTCAACCTCTCTGAGCTAGCAGGTTTTTACCCCAGCCTCTGACTCCCAAGTCTTATTGATAAATAGACTGATAGAGATTTAGTTAAACGTACATTTGTCAGGTGGCAGTGGTGCATGCCTTTAATCCCAGCATTCAGGAAGCAGACACAGGTGGATCTCTGTGAGTTTGAGACCAGCCTGGTCTACAAGAGCTAGTTCCAGGATGGCCTAGACTGTTACACAGAGAAACGCTGTCTCGAAAAACCAAAAAACAGAGCAAAACAAAACACTACATTTGGTGGTATCAGCAGGAGGTGGGTCCGGTGGGATGTAAAAGTCCTGCCAGGTGGCTGCCCAAGAAGCCGGTCAGTAACTGCAGAGCTGCAATTACTGGCTGAAACAGCAGCTTCAGGTGCAGCCACTGTGCTGGAGGAAAAACAACATGCAGATGTGTGCATGTGGGGGTACATGTGGAACAGATTCCTATGTCCTGCTCTATCTCTGTACCATATTCCTTTGAGATAGGGTCTCTCAACAAACCAAAAATTCTGATTTTCTCCCAGTCTAGCTGACCAGCAAGCATCTGGGATCTACTTGTCTATGTTGCCCAGCACTGGGGCTATGGGTGCTCATGCCCACACCCAGCTTTTTAACTTAGTTCTGGGGCTCCAAACTGAAGTCAGTTCCAGCTCTCTCACTGTGTCCTCTCACAAGCCCTACCCTGCATTTCCTCCACTACCTAAGTGTGAGACGGATAAAAATGTTCTACCTCTGGCTGTAGGATTTGGAAAAGGTTGCCGGTTTCAGCGTGGAAAACACTGCACATGCAAATGCTATAAGGGAGGACAGCCCGAACTGGGCATTGAAAGAACACTGAATTTAGATACTGATAGGTGGATCCAACAAGCAAGGCTAGACGCTGACTTCATAGACCCACAAAGCAGGAAGCAACATTTCGTGCACGTTCCTACTTCCTGACTTGTTATCATTCCCAAAAGTGTTGAGCAGTAAACGTGGGTGGGGGAAGAAGAGGCCGTGAAACATCGCCTATTCCTGATGAAGCCAGTCTTGGCAGGCTGCAGTCGGATCTCTGGCTACATCTTTATGGACCCTCAACTCTCCTTCAGATTCTCACATGTCAATTACTACTGATTTAAATGTCAGGCGCGAAGGAAGGCATTGTGGCACATGCCTTTAATCCCAACACTTGGGAGTTAGAGTTCAAGGCTAACCTGGTCTACATAGTGAGTTCCAGGATAGCCAGAGTCACACAGAGAAACCCTATCTTTAAAAAGTCAAAAACAGGCCAGGTGGTGGTGGCGCAAGCCTTTAATCCCAGCACTCGGGAGGCAGAGGCAGGCAGATCTCAGTGAGTTCGGGACCGGCCTGGACAGGCTCCAAAGCCACAGAGAAACCCTGTCTCGAAAAACCAGAAACACACGCACACACAAACAGCTGTGGTATGAATGTGATTTAAAATGAAGCAGTGTTGTTGTTTGTTTCCGAGACAGTTTCTCTGGGTAGCCCTGGTTGTCCTGGAACTCACTTCATAGACCAGGCTGCCTCTGCCAACGGAGTGCTGGGATTAAAGGCTTGTTTCACCCAGGAGGTGTCTTTAATTGTTTGTTTGTTTTTACCACAAACTAATGCGGCTGAATTAATACCATAAGAAAATGGCCAGAATTAGGAAGGGTGACCTTAAAAAAAATGGCAACCCCTTGTTAAGAGGGTTTTTAGAAACAGATGCAGCCTGTAACCTGAACCTGGGCGGCGACCAAACGCCAGAACCCAGGTTGGATTCTCAAGCAGTCACGCCCTTCTCAAAGATGGCCCTCACTCAACGAGAACGTAGCAACCACTCTCTAGGAATCTGAAGTTACTCTGTGGGTACTATTTCGATGACCAAAGTAAAAAAGTGTAGTCGCATCCTTTTAGCGTTCGTTTCCGCCCTTCCTGGGTGAAATCAGCCCGGCGCAGGCACGTGGAGGCGTGGTTGCCCGGAGTAAAAATGGCCTCTCCCTATAGACTTCCTGGGACGTGAAGCTGTGACGGGGCGGCGTTGCCCGTCCGTTCTTCGGAGGCGGTCTCAGAGTTAGTTCCTGTTGCCCTCACTAGAGATGGCGCTGGCTAGCGTGTTACAGCGGCCTTTGCCGGTGAACCAGCATGGGTTTTTTGGACTCGGAGGTCGCGCAGATCTTCTGGACCTGGGTCCGGGGAGTCCCGGTGATGGGCTGAGCCTGGCCGCGCCCAGCTGGGGTGTCCCCGAGGAGCCGAGGATCGAAATGCTTCATGGAACCACCACCCTGGCCTTCAAGGTGCTCAGCCAGCCGCCCTGCGGCTCTCGCCTCTCGGGCATCCCAGCCGGAACCGAGGCGGGGGGTCACCCCGACCCTTAGCGGTTTCGCCGTCTGATAATCTTGAGAAAGGGGAGGTGGGAGCTGGAGCGGTGAGGGAAGGAGACCGAGACAGTCTGGGTTGGCTCCTACGCGACCCCGTTTGTCCCTGTTCAAGAAGGGAATCCGCGGTAACAGCGAACCGTGGCGGCGGAGAGAAAACTGTTGTAGCGGTTCACCAGAGGTTTTACAAACTGGGGGTCCCCTCCCCGGAGCTTGATGAAGTCCGGCACTACTGTAGTGGGTGCCAAACAATTAAGGTCCCTGTGCCACCTCTAAATAACTAGTTGTGGCTTTTAGGCGAGTCTTTAAAGATTTATTTATGTTTTAAATAATTTTTTATTTCATATGCATTAGTGTTTTGCCTACATGTACGTCTGCGTGAAGGTGTCAGGTCCCCTGGAACTGGAGTTACAGACAGTTGTGAGCCGCCATGTGGTGCTTGGAATTGAACCCACGTCCTCTAGAAGAGCAGTCAGTGCTCTTAACCACTGCGCTATCTCTCCAGCCCGATTTATTCTTATTTCTGTGTGTTTTGCCTTTATGTGTATTCACTACGTGTGTAGTGCTTGCAGAGGCGGAGAGAGGGCATCGGATTCATTGGAACGAGAAGTAAATACGCTTGTGGGCACTCACTAAGGTGTATGTGTGTACTGGGAACTGAACTAGACTTCTGAAGAACAGAATAGTGCTCTTAACCACTGAGCTAACTTTCTAGTGCTCTTAGGGGAGTCTTTATGTCATTAAACTTATTTCTTAATATGTGAAGTGAGTAATCTGGTTATTCTCAAATCAGGGATTGCTGTTAAACTCAAATGACATTTAATATGTGGACTCAATTACACAACCCAAAAAAGATACAGAAAGATATTCTGGTTTTACATTAATACAAAAAGAAGTATTGGAAGTATTTGTGATCTTATGTGACCTCTTTTGTGTTTTCTCTGACTAATTAGTTTCGCCATGGAGTCATTGTTGCAGCAGATTCCCGGGCCACAGCAGGTGCTTACATTGCCTCCCAGACAGTGAAGAAAGTGATCGAGATCAACCCTTACCTTCTGGGCACCATGGCCGGGGGTGCAGCCGACTGCAGCTTCTGGGAGCGGTTGTTGGCTCGGCAATGTCGAATCTATGAGCTTCGAAATAAGGAACGCATCTCTGTCGCAGCCGCCTCCAAGCTTCTTGCTAACATGGTGTATCAGTACAAGGGCATGGGGCTGTCCATGGGCACCATGATCTGTGGCTGGGATAAGAGAGGCCCCGGTGAGTTGTTGGAGTTATGTGCTCCTTGGTGCAGACACTATAGTGGGGCGGGGCTAAGTGGATAGATGAATTAAGGGCTTTTATTGGATGCTGATGATGTGTGTGTTAATTAGGTTCTTAGTTTTTCCTTCCCTCTCCAAGGTAGGGTGGGCATTGTACTGTATAGGAAAGGGCATGGAGTTAGACTTGCTGTGTCATTGTCTTAGTCAGCTGACCTTAGGTTACCTTTTCTCTTAGCCTATTTCTTCATCTCTCAGTTGGTTGAGTGTAGTAAATATAAAGCAATAAGTACAGCGACGGTACATTTTCCTTCTTCCCCATACAATAAACAGTAAGGACTACAAAGCAGCTATATTTGAGAATTCAGTTGACTGAATAGATAAACTCTAGGCAGTTTTGGGGGATATGGGGGGGCGGTTGAGAAGGGATTTCTCTGTGTAGCCCTGGCTGTTCTGGAACTCACTCTGTAGACCAGGCTGGCCTCAAACTCAGAGATCCACCTGCCTCTGCTTGCCGAGTGTTGGGATTAAAGGGGTGTGCATCACCTGGCAAGCTAGCGTTTTCTAACAGGACAAAAAAGTGAGCTGCACACATAATTTCAAAATTTCTCATGAATACATATATATATATAAATATATTCTTATATGTTTTATATATTTATATATTAAACTTTTTACATTGTTTTATTTTATGTGCATGGGTGTTTTATCTGCTTATATGTCTGTGCACCACAGTGCATGTCTAGTGTTCAGAGAGGCTAGAAGAGGGTGTTGGATCCCCTGGAATATAGTTACAGACAGTTGTGAGCCACAGTGTGGGGTGCTGGGAACCAAACCCAGGACCTCTGCAAGAACAGCCAGTGCTCTTACCCATAGAACCATTTCTCCAACCCCATTTTTAAAAATTTTAAGTTGGCAGAGGCAGGCAGATCTCTGTGAGTTTGAGGCCAGCCTGGTCTACAGAGCAAGTTCCTGGACAGCCAGGGCTACACAGAGAGATCCTGTTTCGAAAAACAAAAAACAAACAAACAAAAAAAGAAACCAAAAAATTTTATTTATTTCTTATGTGAGCTCAAGGAAGCACACATCCCAACACCTACATGTAGCGTTGAGAGGATAACTTATGGGGGTCGGCTCTCGTTCCATGGAATAAACTCAGGCCTTTGGGCCTGGTGGTGAGCAGCAGTTACATGCTGAGTCACCTCACTGACCCTAACTTAAACAACAGAGAAGCCACGTGATCACAGCTGTGATCTTAGCAGTATGGAGGCTGAAGCAGGAAGGTCAAGAGTTTAAAGCCAGCCTAAGCTGTATAGTACCAGGACAGCCTGGGCCATGCAGTGAGATCGAATCAGAAAAATATAAAGCTAGTGGAATTGGTTTATAGTAAATATAAAATTCCCAAACTATTTCCCAGTATTTGGCGGCAGTGCCATTTTAAGTGTTGTGGTCAGTTACATTCGGTCCTTGTCACTGTTGGATGGTAACACTCAGCTATGTAGTTGCTATATAGTTGTCACTGTTGGATGGTGATACTCAGCTGTATAGTTGTCATCTCTGTTTCATTTAGTCTTTGGCCTAGAAGGAGCCGTCCCTTGCATCCCTGGGGTTATATTTTAAATGTTATCTTCCACCATGCCTGAAGGTCCTATGCTTGGACTGCCCAGAGCTCTTGCCTTTTGGACTTGCCAGTAGAGCAGGCAGGATAGTTTGTATAATGTGAGGTGAGGTGGGTGGCATGGTACTTGGACTCTGGAGAGCACAACAGTAAATTTGATTCGGTCTTCCTCCAATTTTTAAAAAAATTATTGGGTGGTGCTAGTATATGCCTTTAATCCCAGCACTCAGAAGGAAGAGGCAGGCAGATCTCTGTGAGTCCGAGACCAGCCTGGTCTACAAGAGCTAGTTCCAGTACAAGCTCCAAAGCTACAGAGAAACCCTGTCTTGAAAAAAAGTTATTTTGCTTCTTTGTGAGTTTCTCTGTGTGTGAGTGTTTGCGTGTATGTGAGTGTTTTCATGTGTGTATGTGCACCATTTGGACATTCAGTGCCTAAGGGAGCCAGAAGAGGGCGTTGGGTCCCTAGAAACTGAAGTTACAGACATTTGTGAGCCACCCTGTGGATACTGAGAACTGAACCTGAGTCCTAACAAGAGCAACAAGTGTTCTTAGCTGCTGAACAGTCTTTCCAGCCATTTTGTTTTGTTTGAAACAGGATTTTATGTAGCACAGACTGGCCTCAAACTCAATCCATAATTATGGCTAACCTTTAACTCCTGGTCCTCCTGCCTACACTGCCCAAGTGTGCTGAGATTCCATTTTGGTGGTGGTGTGCGTGCATGCATGTGTTGGTAGATAGAAATCAAGCCCGAGGCCACCTTGCACATGCAAGGCCTATATTCTGCAGAGCTACATCTTTGTTGAGGAAGATGAGAGTCGCCTTGGAAGATGAATGAGATAGCAAGGAAATGATGGTCTTTTTCCTTTTACCCTACTCCCCTCGTCTCCTTTTCCAGGCCTCTACTATGTAGACAGTGAGGGGAACCGCATCTCTGGAACTGCCTTCTCAGTGGGTTCTGGCTCCGTGTATGCTTATGGGGTCATGGATCGAGGCTACTCCTATGACCTAGAAGTGGAGCAGGCTTATGATCTGGCCCGCCGAGCCATCTACCAAGCCACCTACAGAGATGCCTACTCTGGAGGTTCAGTGAACCTCTACCACGTGCGGGAGGATGGCTGGATCCGTGTCTCCAGTGACAATGTCGCTGACTTACACGACAAGTATAGTGCGCCTGTCCTCTGAAGGAAAGCGGATGTGGCTGTCTACACCTGTTTGGGGGCTCCTACTGGTTACAATAAATAATAGCACTCATTCCATAGTGAAGCCCACGGTTATTTCAGTATCTCTTATAAAGCTTTGAAACATTGTGTGTGTGTTCACAGTTGATGGGCTTCTGATGCATTAGCTGTTTTACTCTTTTGGATGCTAAAATTACACTACTTTTCAACCTCAGCCTCTGTCGCATCTTTTGTCCCTCCTTCAAGCACTTTACAGTCAAATAAGCCTGGACAGTGGCAGAGAAGGCACTGTAATTACAGGAGACAGTGGTGTGAAGACATGTCTGCTGCATACATAATGTCCTCGCTCATGAAGCTAATAGCAAAGCAGGAGAGCGGCAGGGAGGAGGGAGAGGCTTCCTACTTTAGTTTGTGGAGATGAAAAGTTGATGAGGTGGAAAGATACACAGGGATGTTCCAGCCAGGGCTGCAGAGGGAAAAGCTTTTACCTCGTGGTGGGGGCAGGAGGACATTATACACAGTTTAGAATGATAAACCCCCACCTGGAGAGATGGGTTTCTTTGTGTAACAGCCCTGGCTGGCCTAGAATTCACAGAGATCCCCCTGCCTCAGCTTCCCAAGTGTTTCGATCAAAGGTGTGCACCACCACACTTGGCCAAATCTGGAATCTTGAATGAGTTGGAAGGGGAAGGCTTGAGCCCTGAGAAAGCGGACACATGGTGAAGTGGAAGCCTCGGTGATGCCGTTCTGGTGTCCCAGTGTATGGATGATGGATGTGCAGCTGGAGGGGGAAAGTCCCTGCTGAGCACACAGGAAGTTGAGTCCACACACCCAGCTTTGAGGGGTCTGTGAATCAGGGTGGCAGCAGACAGGTGGGATGTAAGAAAAGACCACCAGTTAGTCATATCCTGGTTTAGAAGGCAGGCAGGCTCTTCTCCCTGTACGGAGCTCCCTTCCCATCTCACCAGGGTGCAGTTTGTGTTCTGATTGATGAGGTTGTCCTTAGGAACTGGTGGAGCCTTGTTAATTGCATTTGTCAAGTGCAGGGAAATTGTGAATCAGTGAGACTGGAGAAAAGAGTCCAGGAAACAAATGACTTGTGTCTTGGGAGATGCATTTTGTCGTGAAGTCTCGAGCCTGGGAACCACTGAGCATGGACCTAAACAGACTGTACTTTTAAAATGAGAATATTTTGGCTGGAGATATAGGTCAGGAGGTGGAGTGAATGTCTAGCATTTACAAAGCCCTAGGTTCAAACCCCAGCAGCACATAAAAACCAATGTAGTGGTGGGCTTCAAATCCCAGCTCTTAGAAGGTAGAGGCCATTCCCAGCTACATCATAAACGAAGTCAGCCTGAGCTACATGAAACCTTTTCTTTCGTTCTTTTTCCTTTTTCTTTTGGTTTTTCAAGGCTGGGTTTCTCTGTGTAGACCTGTCTGGCCTGTAACTTGTTCTGTGAACCAGGGTGGCCTCAAGCCAGAGATCCCCCTGCCTCTGCCTCCCGAGTGCTGGGATTAAAGGTGTGCACCACCACTGCCTGTTTTTTTTTTTAAATTATTTATTTTATGTGCATTGCTGTTTTACCTCTATATCTGCATGAGGGCATCAGATCTCCTGTAACTGGAACAGTTGTGAACTGCCCTGTAGGTGCAGGGAATTGAACCCCAGGGTCCCTGGAAAAGCAGCAAGTGCTCTTAACCAGTGAGCCATCTCTCCAGCACTGAGACCTAGTCTTTAAATAAAAATAAACTTAGGCCGGGCAGTGGTAGCGCATGCCCTTCTTTAAACCCAGCATTCGGGAGGCAGAGGCAGGTGAATCTCTGTGAGTTCGAGGCCAGCCTGGTCTACAAGAGCTAGTTCCAGGACAGGCTCCAAAGATACAGAGAAACCCTGCCTCAGGGGGGAAAAAAAAAAGATTTAAAAAAAAATACCAATCAAAACTAGCTGGGTGGTGGTGGCATACATCTTTGATCTCAGCACTCCTGAGGCAGAGGGAATTGGATCTCTGAGTTTGAGGCTAGCCTGGTCTACACAGCAAGTTCCAGGATAGCCAGGACTGTTTCACAGAGGAGAAACCCTGTTTTTGAAAAACCAAAAATAAATAATTAGATAAATAGAGCCTGTGATGGTTGCTTATGCCTTAAATTCCAGCACTTGGGAGGCAGAGGCAGATGGATCTCCATGAGTTTGAGGCCAGTCTGGTCTACAAAGTGAGTTCTAGGATAGCCAGGGATGTTATACAGAGAAATCTTGTCTCAAAAACAAACAAACAAACAAACAAAAGCAACAACAACAAAAAAATAGGACTGGAGAGATGGCTCAGGAATTAAGAGCACTGACTGTTCTTCCAGTGTACCTGGTTTCAGTTCTCAGCACCCACATGGCAGCTCACAACTGTCTGTAACTCCAGTTCCAGGGGACCTGACACGCATGGCAAAACACCAACACACATAAAAAATAAATAAAGACAAATTGACTCAGGTGGTGGTGCACACCTTTAATCTCAGTACTTAGGAAGCAGAGGGAGTTGGATCTCTGAGTTTAAGGCCAGCCTGGTCTTCAAACAATAATAAATAAATCAAATTTTTGTTTGCTTTGTTGTAGACCAGACTGGCCTAACTCACAGAGGCTCGCCTGCCTCTGCAGTGCTGGGATTAAAGTCCAGCGTTGCCACCACCTGGCTATAAATCAACTCCTGAGGAGAAATCTCAGCACCTGAAAGGAACCAGAAAGAGACTGAGTTGAGGGGTGCAGAGCCCCACCATTGTGCGTTTGCAGCTTCTGTAACACATCCCCTGGCACTTCCTAGGAGCCCAGGGAACACAGTTTGAGAGCCATTGCTGAAGGAAATAGCCTTGGAGATGGAAAGTGCGGAAGACAGATCCAGTCCGTGACCTCAGAGAGCATAAAACTCCCTGGCCTGTCATAAATGTAAACCTGCAACTGGAGAAGAGATGGGCTTACAGCAGCACAGCGATGTCCTCACCCCAGTCTCTTCTCAGGCCTTACTTTGGTCTGTTTATGTAAACAATCTGTGCAGAGTCCTGTAGGAGAGAAAAGGAAAACTTGTAGACCTGTGTATGCTCCTCTGGAACGTCTATTATTCTAACCCAGGTCTGTGGTACAAAACCCATTTAGTGGAGGTCAATTGGTAGGTTTTCTGGAAAGAAATTAGGAAGTAAGGAAAGTTTGTTAGTGTCTGTGAGGCTAGAGATGGGACTCAGGTTAAGAGCACTTGCTATTCCTGTAGAGGAACCTGGTTCAGTTCTCAGCACCTATATCAAGCGGTTTATAGCTTACTCCATTTCAGTGAATACAGTGCCTCTAGTGTTGAGGGTACCTCTTCTCACACGCACAGACCTACACATACATACACAGTTAAAAATGTTAGCCAAGATAGAGAGATGGCTCAGTGGTTAAGAGCACTGACTGCTCTCCCAGAGGTCCTAAGTTCAATTCCCAACAACCACATGGTGACTCCCAACCATCTGTAATGAGATCTGGAGCCCTCCTCTGGCATGCAAGCATACATGCAGGCAGAACACTATACATAATAAATAAATTTCTAAAAAGAAAAAACGTAGCCGGGTGGTGGTGGTGTATGCCTTTAATCCCAACACTCGGGAGGCAGAGGCGGGCAGATCTCTGTGAGTTTGAGGCCAGCCTGGTTTATAAGAGCTAGTTCCAGGACAGGCTCCAAAGCTACAGAGAAAGCCTATCTCAAGAAACCAATAATAATAATAAAATATTAGCCAACTGGGATCATGCACTCATTTTATCAAAGAACTTGGGAAGCTGAGACAGGTGAATCTCTCAGTCTGTATGGAGAGACCCTACCAGAACCAAAGCTCGACTTTAATCTCGACACTTGGGAGGCAGAGGCAGGCAGATATCTGAGATCGAGGCCAGCCTGGTCTACATAGTTCCAAGACAACCAGGGCTACATGGGAAAACCCTGTTTTGAAAACAACCAAACAGGGCTGGAAAGTTGACTCAGCAGTTAACAGAATTGCCTGCTTTTTCAGAGGTCCTGAGTTCAAGTCCCAGAAACCACACGGTTTCCAATGATGGGATCTGTTGTCCTCTTCTGTCTGGTGCCCACTGTAGTAAGGAGGAGAGGGATGCGTTTCCGGTGCCTGGCTAGCTTATACCTGAAATAATTACACAGAAACTGTATTTATTTAAACACTGCCTGGCCCATTAGCTCTAGCCTCTTATTGGCTAACTCTCACATATTCGTCTAACCCATTTCTAATAATCTGTGTTTCACCATGAGTTGTGGCTTACCGGGAAAGATTTAGCGTGTCTGACCTGGCAGCTTCATGGCAGCTCTCTGACTCTGCCTTTTCTATCCCAGAATTCGTTCTGTCTACTCCACCCACCTAAGGGCTGCCCTATCAAAAGGCCAAGGCAGTCTCTTTATTCAACCAATAAAA
This sequence comes from Ondatra zibethicus, assembly GCA_004026605.1. Lineage (NCBI taxonomy): Eukaryota > Metazoa > Chordata > Mammalia > Rodentia > Cricetidae > Ondatra > Ondatra zibethicus. Next base: position 65,229 of record PVIU01002823.1, read on the forward strand.
GCAATACAAATACAGAAAAACCTCCTACACCACCCACTTCTGTCATTCAGTCATATATGCAAATAAAGTACTCATATACATACATAAATAAATCTTAAAAAAGAAAACAAACAAAATGGAAATAAAAATAATTTTTTTAAATTGTTAGTTTTGGAGCTGGAAAGATGGCTCAGTAGTAAAGAGCACTGGTTGCTCTTTCTGAGGACCTGGGTTCAATTCACAGCACCCCCCATAGTGGTTCACAACCATCTGAAATACCAGTTCCAGGAGACCCAACTTCCTCTGACCTCTGCCAGCACTAGGCACACACCTGGCAGTACACATACATATATGTAGGAAAGATAGTCAGTCATACACATAAATCTAAAAAAAATGAAAGATTGCTGCTTTCTAAGCCATCAGTAGCCTCCTTGAATACTTGTATATTCTCGCTGGTGAAGATGCTGCTATTGAGGGGCATGTACCAGTTCAGGGACTCTCTCCAGACTCATTCCTAATACAGTGGTCCTGACAAAGGATGATGGAAAAGAAATTGCCGTAATAACTGAAAGATTGATTTCTCACGGCAGCTCACATTTCCAAGAGACAAAGCTTTTGAAGGGATAGCTGACATTTTTCCTCCCTCCACATATAGCTCAGTATCACCAAAATCTGAGTCCTCTGAGTTAGTCTGGGGTCTAAGCAGGATTAAAAAAAAAAAAAAAAAAAGCAAGCAAGCACTCCTGGAGGTCTGTGCACTCTCTTGCTTGCTTGCTTCTCTTGGAAGCGCCTTATGGCATCTCCACATCGAGCAGGCAGGGGCTGTGGGGGTAGAGAGTGCTGCAGGGGAGCATAGTGTTCCCGAAGAGATGGTAGGTGAGGGCATGGAGTGGGTAGGGCACAGTTAAGCAGATCAGAGGCTGAAGCCTCACAGTTACTGAGTGTTCCCTCTTAGGCAAAACCAAAAGGTCAGTGTCTCTTGCTATCCTCCTCAGCTAGCAAATGAGAAAACTGTCAAAGCCATTTGGGGAAAGGAAAGTCACATCCTCTGAGGGGAAATAAAACAACTGATTGATTCTGGCCCACAGAATCCACTGCTGTGGGAGGAATTAAGAGGTGAGATGAAACCTAGATCCATTGTGTCCCCCTGTCTCCTAGCACGTAAGAGGTAGAGGCAGGATTAGGAGTTCAAGGCTGTCCTTGTCCATGGAGTAAGTTTGAGGCTACCCTGGGTTACATGAAGCCCTGTCTCAGAGACAGTGGCAGCAAAAGAGGTCGCATGGAGAATAAGCCTGAAGTGAGGCAGACAAGGGGGCTATGCAGAGAAAATGGGGACAGTTGTGAGGGGAGTAAGGGGGCGTTCCTCTTGTGCCCAGAGTGACAAGCGTACTGGGTCAGTCATAATCTATTTTAGTGGGTACTCTTAGGTGGCTTTGATTTTTTTTTTCCTCTTATTTTGCTGTTTTCTTAGAAGATTCCCCTCCTGCCAGGGCCATAATACCAGGATAAAGCAAGCATTGACCTTATGATGCAAGGACTTTATGATTTAAAATATACAACCAACGCCGGGCAGTGGTGGCACACGCCTTTAATTCCAGCACTCGGGAGGCAGAGGCAGGCAGATCTTTGTGAGTTCGAGGCCAGCCTGATCTACAGAGCTAGTTCCAGGACAGGCTCCAAAGCTACAGAGAAACCCTGTCTCGAAAAACCATATGTATATATACACACACACACACAACCAAGCATTCCACTGCTTTGTGTTTGCTTCTTGCTTGTTTTAATAAGTTCTGCTTTCCTCAGGAAGCCAGAATCATATTGGGAAAGCTTAAGTATAGTAGGCAAGAAGGAAATGCAAACACAGCAACTCAGAACCACCCCCAGGAGCAGCTGCTCCTCCTCCCTGACCCAGGCTGCTCCTCCTTTTTCCTCCTTAGCCTATGATGGTCCTCATCCCTCAGGGCTCCACCAGGCCAGGCCTCAAAGCCAAGTTCTGGCTTCCGGGGCTATGCCCCACTGAAGCTAAAAAAAAAAACACTAAAATATCTGCTTTGCATTTGTTAGTGAGTCAGGCAGAAGAAATTCTACTCACATCAGCTTCTTGGTTTATTTAACTCAACTCATTTCTCCCAGAAGCTTTTGCCTTTGAGTTAGGTGCTTGACCTGACTCGGTGCTCAGCCCTACATCGTTCCGGGTAAGCTGTCACTAGACATGAATTGCTGACCTAGTTTATTTAAAAGAAAGAAGATAATCATGGGTTCAAGGCCAGCGAGATGGCTCCCAGATGGTGGCTTACAAGCGTCATATCCCCAGTTTCAGGGGATATGATGCCCCTTTCTCCCCACCTCCCACCCCAAAATAAAATAATTCTTTTTCTTAAAGTATCCATGGATTCAGTCTCATCAGATGCTTCCCCTCCCCCCCCAGGCTACTCACCTTTACTTGATTTCCTCTTCCTGCTCTGCTTTCTTGCTTTACCAATTTTTGGGGACCTGGGAGATGCTCATTGGGTGCTTGTAACCAAGGCTGATGACCTGAGTTGGAGCCTCCTGGAACCCACATAGTAGAAAGAGAGAACTGCCTCCTGCAAGTTGTCCTCTGACCTCTATACCAGCTGTATATCACACTCTCACACAATAAACAAAAACTAATTTGTGCATGTGTGTGTGTGTGTGTGTGTGTGTGTGTGTGCACGCACGTGTTTAGGTCAGAGGGCAACTTGTAGGACTTAGTGTGTGTGGGCTCCTAAGCCATAGTGCGCATGTGGAAGTGAGTCAGAGGACAGCTGGGGGAGTCCCTCCTTCACTGTTTGGGTGCTGGGGTTATCAGGTTTAGAGTCAGGTGCCTTTACCTGCTGAGCCATCTCTCCACACCGTCCCTCTCTTTAACTGAAAAAAAAATCCACTTTGGGGAGTGGGAGGGTGTAGCTCAGTTGGAGAATGTGTGCTTATTTAGCATGAGCAAGGCTATGGGAAAGAAAAAAAAACAAAGCAAAACAATAAAAATAGTAGTTTTGGGGGCTGGAGAGATGGCTCAGAGGTTAGGAGCACTAACTGCTTTTCCAGAGGTCCTGAGTTCAATTCTCAGCAACTACATGGTGGCTCACAGCCATCTATAATGAGATCTGGTGTCCTCTTCTGGCATGCAAGCATACATGGAAGGAATGTTGTATACATAATAAATAAATCTTAAAATAAATAAATAGTAGTAGTTTAGTCCACAGAATCTGTTTGTTTAGTGTGTGTGAGCCCATGTACTGTTGCAGGGTGTAAACATGCAGGTGGACATACATGGGAAGCCAGAGATCGGCCTCAGCAGCCATCCCTTGGGAGCTGGCCACCTGGCTTCTCTCACTAGTATCTCATAGATCAGGTTCCTAGGGCTGGCTAGCAAGACTCAGGGATCTGCCACCTCCACGTCCACAAGGCTGCAGTTATATGTACAAGGCCATGCCCAGCCTTGTGTGTGGGTGCCCCACTTCACAAAGTTCAAATAAAAACAGTCAATAAGCAAGCACTGCTTGTAGAAGATCTTAACAAGAAGAGGTGGTCACCACTCGCTGTGAGGCACCCAAAGAGCTACTATCCCAGAGGGAATACTGGAGGGTAAAAAGGAAGCTAGACCTAGGGACACATCAGAGATAAGGACAGGAAAGTAGCAGAGTCACGTGGATGTAGCAAAGATGGAGAGAGACACTGGCAGGCAGAGCTGGACCAAGGGTTTGGGGGGGTGGTAAGAAGACTGAGGACAGCGCAGAGAGTGGACGCTAATGCACTGTGAAACATGTTCCCCTGGAGACACATAATGACATGCCTCTGTGTGTGCTGCCCTGTGCTGTCACAGCCACTTACACTCTGCAAGAAGCTGTGTCAACACTGCTTGTGCCAAGTGGAAAGGTTTGTAGGTTTGTAGTCCCTTTTCTTTCTCTCTGTCTCTTTTTCTTTCTGTGAAAAGGAGAGAACCGACTCCTGTAATTATCTCCTTACAGTCAGTCACACAGGCGCTGCGGCACTAGAGCGCCCCCACAATAAATATCCTTGTTTTATATTTTGCGCGCGCATGTGTGTGTGTGTGTGTGTGTGCGCGCGCGCTAGCATTTTAGAACAAGTAGGTGCAGTGAGACCAGTTTATGGGCTGCTTAAAATCCAGGCTTAAGCAAGGGTCTACATGCAGGAAGACATTTCGGTTTCTTCAGCATATGGTGTTAGCCCAGTAGGGGAACGAACCTAGCTCAGAATGTACAAAAACAAGCCCCAAAGTGTAAGGCCCGGTATAAGGCTACTTTGCCTTTCACTTAGCGTTACACTCATAAATGATCACATAGAGGTGGGCTGCTAGGCAACATGTGTGACCCATTGCCCTGGGAAACCAAGGGTTGAGGCCCAGGCCCCCAACCCTGATGCTCAATCCCAGTCTAGAAGGTCACAGATAAGGAGCTACTTCGAGTTTGGCAAAGTCAGATGGCGCTCAGTCACAGGGTTGTTTTTCTGGGTCTGGTTTTACAGGGAAAAAGCGAGATACGAAAAGTGAAGGGTGAGAAAGGGTAGGACACTTCGCACCGCGGCCAGGTCAGAGAGCCCGCGGCCCTCGGGGGCCCCCCGGGCGGACGCCTCGGGCGCGGCGCGTGTGCTTGCGGGCGGGGCGGCCGGCGGCCAATCCGGGCGGGCGTCCGGGAAGGGGCGGGGCTTGCGAGCTCCGGCTCCGCGAGTCCTCCTTTTTTGCACACACACGAATACAAAGAGCCATACGACCTTCGGGTATCCTTTTTCCATTTTTTTTTTCTCCTTCATCTTGTGTGTGTTTTCAGATTTTTTTAAAAAATAGAGATCTGTGGCAGTGCTGGGGTGAGGAAACTGTTGCTAAGGGGAATTTGCTCTTTTCCCCATTTCTTTTTCTGTCTCTCTTTCTCTTTCTTTTTCCTGGTCAAGGTTTAAAAATATACCAAGTTGAGAAGCAGGATGGTCGTGTGCAACCGTTTCCAGACAAATTTACAGAGTTTTTTTTTTTTCTTTTTGCTATCACATTTTAAGGACTGGTAAATTTTGTGCTTGAAGGATTTAAAATTTTAGTCTCTTGGGGAAGTATAGATTTGTTTTTAATCGGGCTAAAAGGATAATGTAAATTTCTACAACAGGCAACAGAGATTGGAGGCGCCCTCACAAAGCCGTTCGGCATGTGTTTTACACACACTCCCTCAGAACCAAAACCAGTTGGCGAGGATGTGGCAAGTGTGAAAAACCAATAGATTTAATATACTGGGATATTATAATTGGGACACTCTTTTCCCTGGAGAGAAGGGAAAGCCCTCTGACGGTGTGTCTCGCACACACAATTTCATGAGGACGTGTGTGTGTTTGTGTGTGTGTGTGTGTGTGAATGCGCGCGCTTAAAGCAAACCACTTCATATGGATTATTCTTTGTGTATATGTAAAGTATGTGTATATGTGCCATATCAGATTTTATTTTTCAAGTGTTTTCCTTTGGTTTTATGTGTGTAAAACAAACCCTACGGTGTAATTTTTTTCCTCTTGTATTTCCAAATGTGATCAAAACAGGATTTCATATGCTAAGTAAAGCTTAGAGGAAATCTTGCACTTGGCTTACTTAAGAACTTCCAGCCTATTGGAATTTACCTTATTTTCTGCTCCTTTTTTGCTCAGATTAGTGAATAATTAAATAATGGTAGGGAAGTTATTCGAGCCCCTGCAATGGCTTGTAAGTGCTTTTGCCTTCTTACTGTGTCTCGTTCTTAAATGTACAGCTGTGTATATTTTGGCCTCTGCCAGTAGTTTTGGAGATGTTCAAAGGGGAATTTTCTGGCTTTTTAACAAAGTGGTCTTTTATTGGTTGGGATTTGTTTGAAAAACTCCAGAGGTAGGAAAGTGGGTGAAAATTGTCTAGTTCAGTTATCGAACTGTTTGGGGTAGGGGGGCAAGAGGAGGCAAACAAAACATAGGAGGGATAAAAAAATGCAACGTGATTTTGTGTTCTGTAAATGCAAAGCTTCCCCCACATCTCTCAAGTTTTGGAAAAGAGTGCGTTAAAATCCTGTTTCCGTGGGGCAGAGCCTCCCCTTCCTATACAGCTGTGTGCTGTGACGGTCTAATCGGGAGTTATACAGGATATACCTGTGTTCAGTCTGTATTTGAAGATTGTGTGAAAACATTAGTGTATGCGGAGAGATCAGGGAATGTCACAAATGTAACCGGGGGAGTAAAGTCCAAGTTCTCACTACAAGACCTCTTAGCTAAGTGTTGTATGCAGACAGTCTTTAAAGACACCTAAACAACACCTACAGTAAAATTGGTACCAGGTCTTAAATTCATAAGGAAAATGGCTCTGCTCGGATTCTACAGACTTTCTGTTTATACTAAGTGCATTTTTATTTCCCAACAATCCAAGTCAGATTGGTGCACAATAAATACTGGCTCCACTGTGGCCCTTCCACAAGTTTAGACTTGCATTTCTTTGAAATGTAAAAGATTCTAGCGACCTTAATGATCACAGCAATGATGGTAATTTTTATGCTACCCTTTTAAAGTCTCGGGCACCACTGCAGGCTGTCACGTACCACGTAGTTGCCAGGCAGCTTAGGCATTCGGATCTTGCAGCCTAGGCTCATCGCCTAGGAATCTCTCCCGTGGATTGGCTTGTTTGGTTTTACCAAAGCAAATCCTCAGCAAAGATTTGCTGAGAATCTAACAGTAAAAGATACAAACTGAACTAAGGAGGAAGGAAATGCTACTTTGCAACTATTATCTGAAAGATCTGTAACTAAGGCAGGCAGGAACCAAAAATCAGCCCGGCCAAATGTAAAAAAACACTTTGCGGCCTCCGTACTTCGGTCGTGTACACACAAATGTAGAGCAGCACGTAGCAAAAGCGAGTAAACAGCCAAAATGGCGCCTGGCGTCCTTGAAAAAGCCTCTTGGTCAGGTCCCTCCCTGAGAAGGCCCCTCCCTTCCCGGATAGTTGAGTGACAGGGAACTGACGCCAATAGCATCCCTGGTCCTACACCCCTTTGGTTCAATGGCCTATCAACGCGAGCCGGAGGGCGAGCGGGGCGGTGCCCCCACTCGTGTGCGCGCGCCGGCGGGTACACGGGCGCCGCCTTCTTGCGCGCCAGCGGCACACGGGTGGAGCGGTCCTGGAATCTTGGAGCTGGGCTCCGGGTGGGCTGGGCTGTCCTTGAGGTCCACTCGTGAGTCCCCGAGGGCGGGCAGACCCCGGCCTGGAGCTGCGCTGCCTCCCTGGGAATGCTTTGCAGCCCCAGCGCCCGTCTGGGTCACCTTGGACTGACGATCAACTTTAACTGACGGCGCTGCGTGCACGAGATAAAAGCCCTGGGAGTTAGTTTTACATTTTTCCGTTTCTCCACAAATACAGTAAAGTCCTCTATATCAGGTATATTCTAGGGAAACGGAAATCTTAATCTTACCTCGCTGCACTTTAGCCTGTTAGTTTTAATCTTTTTTAAAAAGACTGCCGTATTGATTTGAAAACTCTGTGGCAAATGGAGCATAGTGCCTGTAACTCTAGCTCTCTAGATGCTAGTGCAGGATTGCCACGGTTTTGAGGCCAGCCTGGTCTGCGTAGTTCCAGGCCAGTAAAAGCTGGAGAGTTGACTCAGCTGCTGAATAGGACTCTGGTTCAGTTCGCAGAACCCACATGGTGGCTCATAGGCATCTGTAATTCCAGTCTCACGGGAACCAATGCCCGCTTCTGACTTCCTTGGGCACCAAGCATATCTGTGGTGCACTTACGTGAACATAGGCAAATGCTTATAAAAAAAAAACTAAAAAAATTTAAATTAAAGAAAAAAGAATTACATGCTGAATTCTGTCACAAAAGAATGGAGGGGAAAGGCACCCCTTCACACACACACACACCCCTCTCTCAGGAGGAGAGAAAAGGAAGAGAGTGCAGTTTTCAGATTACACGGAAGGCTTTAGTGTAAGAGCCGAGGCTCTGCCTGGCCTCTGTTTTGTGCCTGGAAATGAGGTCTTAGATACCTTACAGATCATTAGACCCCTTTTGTTTGCTTGTTTTTTGAGACAAGGTTTCTTTGTGTACTCCTGGCTTTCCTGAGACTACGTCTGTAGACCAGGCTGGCCCTCTGCTTCCAGAGTGCAGGGATTAAAGGTTTGTGCCATCACCACCTGGCCTAGACTGGTCACTCTTAAATTATAGGGAAAGTGTATTTTATGGTAACTGCTCATTTGCGGTTGTTGTGAGGTAACTCATTTCTGACAGGAATGGGTTTTAAGAAGACCATTTTGTTCCTCGAAATGGAGGCAGCAGGGCTGACCAGCTGAGGAGGAGCTTTAAGTGATGAGTTCCATTTTATTTCCAAGAATGAAGACTATGATAGGAATCGTCTATCACATTTAAGAAAGTTCATTTCTGTCCTGACCCTGAATGAGTCAAAGGCGCATTGTAAGAACATATATCTGAAGAATACCATATCACACCCAGCTATTAAATAGTGAGAAACCTTTTATTTTTCATAGTTTGGAGGTAAACTCAATCATGTAGAAAATTCAAACTCGGAATGAGAAGAAAGCAAGCAGAGGAACTGCCAAGAATATGATATATTTAGTCTGAACAAAAATGCATGTGGCTTGGGAGGGAAGGGTTGTTCAGATTATGGATGGCCTCTCCCTGAACTGTTGTATGTAAAGGTGAAGTTTTCATTTTTGTGGGTTTTTTGGCTTTGGTGTTGGTGGTTATGGTTGCTACTTTCTTTAGTACATGTGTGTTTTGTTTGTTTTGTTTTTGTTTTTTTTTAGACAGGGTCTCTCTGTGTGTAGCCCTGGCTGTCCCGGAACTCGCTCTGCAGACCAGGCTGGCCTCAAACTCACAGAGCTCCACCTGCCTCTGCCTCCTGAGTGGTCAGATTAAAGGTGTGCTGTGTGTTTTACTTTTACTCTGTCTGGACTGCAGCCGTTCTTCTCAGACTTGCTCGCCATCCAAGGCTGGTCATACCATGGCTGTTCTGCCTTAGACTCTCCAGTGCTGAAACTACAAGGACTCACCGAGCCCAGCTCAATTCCTTTTTTTCCCAATCCCAGTTTTCTCATCTCTGTCTGCTTTATTTGTATAGAGATTATAACAGGGCCTGAAGAGATGGCCCAGAGGTTAAGAGCACTGTACTCTTTAGAAGACCTAAGTTCACATCCCAGCGCCCATGTCAGGGGGTTCACAACTAACTGCAACTTCAGATCATGGTGCCAATGTCCTCTCCTGCCTCCCAAGGAAGGGTACCATCCTCAACACACACAAATAAATAATTTAAAAAGTTTGAAAAAGATTGCTCATATAAAAAATACCTACAGAGATCTATAACATACTGACAGAGGGTCAGTACCCACAAATAGCAGCGTGATAATATTATAGTTATTGTTCCTACCACCGACATCAACCCTAACTCTAATTTGCTTGTTCTGGGGGTTGTTCTTGAGACAGAGTTCCAATATATATCCTTAGTTGGCCTGGAACTAGCTACATAGACGAGTCTGGCCTTGAACTCATGGAGACCCACCTACCTCTACCTCCTGAATACTGGGATCAAAGACATCTTGTCACCATGCTCAAGATGAATTTGTTTGAACTCTTATTGATTCTTTGTGGGTTTCACTCAGAGCTCACTTATGTCTGTTCCCTCGAACCTGCCCTCTTGTCCTTCTTTGCCTCCTCCCTCCCCAACCCCGAAATCAAAACCAAATTTAAAAGAAAAACTAAAAACAAAACCAAAGAAACAAAACAAACAAAAAGAAGAAGAATCTTGTGAAAGCTTAGTATGGCCCATTGGGACACACAGTTTACCCTTTAGCAGCAGGGTGCCATACTTTTAGTAGAGGAATGACAGGAATCAGAGAGAAAAGGAGGAAATAGGGCTGGAGAGATGGCTCAGTGGTTAAGAGCACTGACTGCTCTTCCAGAGGACCCGGGTTCAACTCCCAGCACCCACATGGCAGCTCACAACTGTCTGAAGATCCAGTAGCAGGGTATCTGACACCTTCACACCAATGCACATAAAATAAAGTTAAATAAACCATAAAAATATTAAAAAAAAAAGAAAAGGAGGAAATAAGTCTTCATCTTCTTTCCAGGTGTCCTCCCTTTTCTGTTACCTGGGTTGCAGCGGGGGTTTGGAGATGTCCTTGCTTGGGTGCAAGAAGAATGCCTTGAATCCTCTGAAACTGTACTCAACAGAGTCTTTGCTCTGCTTTACTCTTTCAGTGAAAGCTGTGTGACACCAGTGTGCTATGTGGTTAGGAAGCACGAGATCCACCAATGGAAGGCTGAGGAGCAGCAACCATGAACTTTGAGTGTCTTCATCCACTAGCTTCCACAGATCCCACAGTCTGAAGCCCCAGCCTTGCTGACCACCTTCCATGAGAAGGGAAAGTGAATCTCGAGGCCATTGCTTACCTGGTGAAGGCCAGTTCTCTGGACCACCTGTGAGGCCGTCCGTGTGCACCCGGTTATCTGGAACGCCTGTGAGGCCGTCTGGCAGTGTGCACCCGTTTATCTGCATCCATCAGCTATGTCCTTCAGTGCCACCATTCTCTTCTCCCCTCCTAGTGGCAGTGAAGCCAGATGCTGCTGCTGTGCCTGTAAGAGTGAGACTAACCAGGGCAGCTCGGGTTCTCAGGGTGGGAATCCTCCTGCCAGCACCCCTATCACAGTGACAGGACATGGCCTGGCGGTTCAGAGCACTGAACAGCTCCTGCATATTATCTACCAGCGGGTGGACAAGGCAGTGGGTCTGGCTGAGGCAGCCCTGGGTCTTGCTCGGGCAAACAACGAGTTGTTAAAACAGCTCCAGGAAGAAGTGGGTGAGCTACGGCAGGGGAAAGTGTGCACCGCTGATGAAGATGGAGAGAGCCGGGCCCGCAGCCCACCACCCGAGGAACCTGTACTGCTCAAGGGGAGTCCGGGGGAAGCCTGCAAGACACTCTCTGCCATGGAGGAGGAGTGTGACAGCGTGGGCAGTGGTGTGCAGGTGGTGATCGAGGAACTGCGGCAGCTGGGGGCTGCCTCCACCGTGGGGCAGGGGCCTTTGGCCTTCTTCGCAGCCCCCCAGAGAGATCTACGGCTCCCAGGATGTTCCCTGGCTGCGGTAGAGGGAGCCCCTCTGCTCAACCCCGTAAGTAACCCTCCTCCCCCACCTCGTGTAGTTGATCTGCCCGTGCGGATACTGAATCAATCGAATGCCCTCCTCTCTTTCACTCTTTAGCCCATTCTTTCACCTGTATCCGTGATAAAACAGAAGAGCACCCACCAAGTTCCCTCCACTTTCAGGGATATCATATCCTGCACTCTTGTTTCCAGGAGGCCGTTTTTGGTGCAGGTAGTGACGTGGTGTTTCCCACCTTTTCAACAGCTCCAGCATGGCATCTTTCCACAGCAGTCTCGGCTGCTCCACCAGCTCCGCCTTTCCTGGCGAGAATGCCTGCCATGCACAGACGGCTCGTTCATATTTTATCACGGCCTTCATTTTGCCAAGAAGGGCTTCAGAACAGAGAGGAAGTGTGGAGAGGAAGAGGGGCAAGGGTGGAGCGCGCCGCGGGATGGGGTTGGGGAAATAAGGATACTAAAGGCAAGTAAAGGGAAATGTGGGGTTTGAAGAAGGAGAAGGAGGAAAAAGTAAGGAAGGAGTATAAAAGAAAGGTAGATCTAAGAGATCAAGAAAAATACTGGTGGCTTGAGAGATGGCTCAGCAGTTCAGAGGACTGGCTGAGATCTTGAGTTCAGTTCCCAGCAACCACATGGTGGTTCACAACCATCTATAATAGGACCTGATACCTTCTTCTGGCGCAGGCATGAATACAGACAGAGCACTCATACCTAAAAAATATGCGCTCGTGCTCGGCAGTGGTGGCGCACGCCTTTAATCCCAGCACTCGGGAGGCAGAGGCAGGCGGATCTCTGAGTTCGAGTCCAGCCTGGTCTACAACAGCTAGTTCTAGGACAGGCTCCAAAGCTACAGAGAAACCCTGTCTCAAAAAAAAAAAAAAAAAAAAAAAAAAAAGAAGGTTGGGGCAGAGAGTAGAGGAGGATGGAAATCGAGCATATTCTGGGCAGAAAAAAGATAGAAATACACAGCTCTATTTCAGTTTTTCAGTGCTCAGGGGCCATCTGAAGAAGGAAAGCCAGACTACATAGAAGAACTGCAGAAAGACACTCAGGGAAGAGAAGACCGAAGGATGGCAGACATCACAGAGATAGGGACTTACAGATGCACTACACTCAACAGCTGGAGGGGAGTCTTCAGCTCTCCCCTACTTTCTGTCTGCCCTCTCTCTTCCCTTTTGGCCCCAACATGGTAACAATACCGAGTAAAGAGTAAAGATCCAAACACACAGGGTGAACAAGAGGGTGGGAAGTCCCAGCCCATCTGCTGACTCTGAGGAACGAGCGTCTAGACTCTCCCTAGACACTAGCCTATCACAGCAATTGGCTGTCACTCTTCTAAAGGCTTAGCTTTGTAGTCATGGTCACTGTTCCTCACTCTGCCTGCCTGGCTTGGGCCTGAGACAGGAAACAGGAGGACACCCAGGCCAGGCGGTGCTCTGCACTGGGGATGCTTTCAGGCAGGGAAGGCTTCCAAGCTGACAGGATGGAATTAACTTTTAGATTTCACAGTAGGGAGAGCAGCTCATGGGTCTGTAAATCTCAGCTGCCTCCTCCGCATCTTTCTGTATGTGTGTGGTTCCCCCCACTCTCACTGTTTTTTTTTTTTTCCCTTGGCTGCAAAAATTCCCGCTCCTCTCCTTCTCCCCGACTGCTCCGTGCCCTCCTTTTCCTTGCCCTGTGTGTCCTTCACTGCATGCACAGGCTTCAGCAGGACCTTAAGGCTGAGACTGTGGGGTGTGGCCTGGCCCAGACCAGCCCCTCCATGGAGCTAGAGGGTAGGGGAGGTGTCTATTGTGTGTGTGACGTCCCCTCTAAGGGTTCTTCACTTTGTGTTTCCCTGCTTTGCTCTCATCTTTTCTCTCATTCCCCCCGCCTTTTTTTTTTTTTCTTTTTTTTTTTTTGGTTTTTTGAGACAGGGTTTCTCTGTAGCTTTGGAGCCTGTCCTGGAACTAGCTGTTGTAGACCAGGCTGGACTCGAACTCACAGAGATCCTCCTGCCTCTGCCTCCCGAGTGCTGGGATTAAAGGCATGCGCCACCACCGCCCGGCTCTCCCCCTTTTTATTGTAGTTACTGTTTAGTTTTCTTGTTCCTCTCCCCCTCCCCGTACTTTCAGACAGAGTGTTTAGCTAGACACATTTTTGTTGTTGTTGTTTGTTTTGTTTTCTGAGACAGGGTTTCTCTGGATAGCCCTGGCTCTCCTGGAACTGCTCTGTAGCCCAGTCTGGCCCTGTACTACTCAGAGATCTGCCTGCCTCTGCAGCCCGAGTGCTGGGATTAAAAGTAAAGGCATGCGCCACCACTGCCCCCGAGATACATTTCTTATACTCAAGAATGTGCCATAAGTAACTGTTCACAGAGAAGGTCAAAGCATGCCTCGTTCATGGAAGCTGTTTTGTGATAACAACCCAACATTACAGGTCCTGTTCACATAAGAACAATCAGCCCAGGGCTGGAGAAATGACTCAGGAGCTAAGAGCACTGGCTGCCCTTCCAGAGAACCCAGGTTCAAGTCCTTAGCACCCATATAGCGATTCACAGCCATCTGTAACTCCAGTTCCAGGAATCCAACACCCTCTTCTGGTCTCCACAGGCACTGGATGTATGTGGTGCACAGACATACACGCAGGCAAAACACCCAACACGGGGAAAAGAATGATTTGCCGAGTTGTCTGATGTTCTCATAGACTCCAGAGAAATAAGCCGTTGACATGACAGACTGCTGACCTGGCCTCCTCTACTTTGCTCACTACTCTTGGTCGAGAATGGTGGTTAAGCAGGTCCTCCTCTGCCTGCCTCTTAATAGGCTGTTCTTCTTGCTCTTAGATGGCGGATGATTATGTGGCCTCTGAGGGTGCAATACAACGAGTGTTGGTCCCTGCTTATGCCAAACAGCTTTCACCAGGCACACAACTGGCTATCCAGAGGGCATCCTCAGAGACAGGACCCGAAAATGGAACCAAGCTCCCAGCAACCCGCCCGGAGGACATGCTTGGTTCAGCAGCACTGGACAACGCCATGGAAGACTCAGGCCCTGGCAGCACTGGGGAATTGAGCCGTTCTATGGGATTTATTGGCTCCCCATGCAGGATCCGTGGGACCGGGCAGAAAAACTCCAGGCGCAAACGTGATCTGGTGCTCTCCGTAAGTGAGCTCAGTTTCAATCATTTCTTCTTTAGTTTGAGAGAGTGGGTTGACTTTAAGCCTCCAAAGAGAATGAATAGTATCCCAAATCCTACTGGAATGGGAAGGATGAAAGAGATATTATTCCATAACCTTGAGCATGGGCAGAACCTTTTCCATCGCCTCGTCTCTTAGGCTTGTCTAGATAGAATGGTGTCTCCCCTTTAAAGAGAAGAGAATTATCTCTCTAGTGTTCTCATAGTTCTCATGGGAAGATCTTAAAAGACTGAGCAGACTGAACACCAAAGGGTCACATTTTAGCCAGTGTGCAGGGTAAGTAGTGAGGGACATCTTCTGAGGGAAAGCTAGATTGTCCTGGAGCAGGGTCAAGCCCCACAGAGGCACTGAGCCACCAAGCTTAGTGCCATCTGCCCAGTCACAGAGCTCTTGGCAGGAAGAAGGGACTGGCGAGGAGAGGCTGAGAGTCCCTTGAAGAACTGGTGGAGCAGTGGTTCTCAGCCTGGAGGAGCTGCCCTCCAGGGAATGTGTAACCACTAGCCACTTTTTGGACTGTTGTCGCTGGTGGGTAGGCAGAGGGAGAATGCTTATATCCAACGGGTAGACGCCAGGTACTCTACGGCATGTTCCACGATGTACCTTTCAGCTCAACATGTCAATAGTGCAGAGGCTGGGAGACTTCTGCATGGGTATAGTCTCTTGGATCAACTCTGAGCTCAAGAGCTTTGTGGGGCCTGGGGGCTTTGTTTTGTTTGTTTGAAACAGGATCTTGTGAAACTCAGAGTTGCCTCAAAGTCACTACACAGCTGAGGCTGGCCTTGAACTCACAAGTGCTGGCTGGAATTATAAACATATACACCACTCTATTCACCATACTCTGAGTTTTTAGAAGCAGTTGGAGTTTGTTAAGTATTAATCAATTCATAAGAAGTAGGGGTTCATTACATTAGCCCTACTTGACCTCTAACTCATTCTGGCCTCAGACTCAGAGATCTGCCTGCCTCTGCCTCCTGAGTGCTGGGATTAAAGGCGTGCGCCACTGCCACCTGTCAAAACTGGATCTTAATATAGATTCTTAATGTTTTTCAATTGTATCTGTACATATGTATGTGTATACCACATGTGTGCAGGAGTCTTTTTTTTTTTTTTAAAGATTTATTTATTTATTATGTGTACAGCATTCCTTCCATGTGTGCCCGCATGCCAGAAGGGGGCGCCAGGTCTCATTACAGATGGCTGTGAGCCAACATGTGGTTGCCGGGAATTGAACTCAGGACCTCTGGAAGAGCAGTCAATGCTCTTAACCACTGAGCCATCTCTCCAGCCCTGTGTGCAGGAGTCTTCAGAGGCCTGAAGGTGGTATATTCCCTGGAGCCAGAGGTATATGCTGTTGCGAGTATCCCAGAGTGGGTGCTAGGAATTGAACCTGGGTCCTCTGGAAGAGCAGCAAGGGATCTCAACCACTGAGCCTTATCTCCAGCCCTTCTTTTTTTTTGAGACAGGGTTTCTCTGTAGCTTTGGAGCCTGTCCTGAAACTAGCTCTTGTAGACCAGGCTAGCCTCGAACTCACAGAGATCCTCCTGCCTCTGCCTCCCGAGTGCTGGGATTAAAGGCATATGCCACCACCACCTGGCAAAGGAATTGCCTAGGACATCATTTCTTTTTTTTCTTTTCTTTTTTTTTTTTTCTTTTTGTTTTTTCGAGACAGGGTTTGTCTGTAGCTTTGGAGCCTGTCCTGAAACTAGCTCTTATAGACCAGGCTGGCCTTGAACTCACAGAGATCCACCTGCCTCTGCCTCCCAAGTGCTGGGATTAAAGGCGTGCACCACCACCACCCGGCTCCAGCCCTTCTTAATGCATTAAAAAAAGGAAAGAAGGCGGGCGGTGGTGGTGTACACCTTTAATCTCATCACTCAGGAGGCAGAGGCAGGTGGATCTCTGTGAGTTCGAGGCCAGCCCTATCTATAAGAGCTAGTTCCAGGACAGGCTCCAAAGCTACAGAGAAATCCTTCTCAAAAAACAAACAAACAAACAAACAGATTTATTTTTATTTTTATGTGTGTGCATTGTGTGTATGTGTATGTGCTCTACGTGTGTTTATGTATTCTCAGAGGCCAATAGAGGATCTCAGATTCCTTGGAGCCACAGTTGGAGGCAGTTGTGAGTCAGCTGACACGGATGCCGGGAACTGAACTTGGTCCTCTGGAAAAGCAGCTCTTTAGTTTAGGTTTTAAGTACTGGTGTTAAGAGGAAGGAAGGCATTCAGGAAGACACACTCGGAGAACTTCTGTAATCCCAGCCCTTGGGAAGCCAAGGCAGGAGAATACTGAGTCCAAAACCAGCCCAGGCTGCAAGGTTAGTTTGCGGCCAGCCCTGGCACAATAGTAAGGAAGACTATTTCAGAAAAATAAAGGAAAACAAATTATTGAGCAAGACTACTGGTTTGCAAGGGAAGAATGTTATAGGGCCTTACAGTGATAATCTTGATCTCTGGAAGGAGCCCAAGAGCTCACTCTCTGATCTGTTGGGATGCCTGTGGATGCTGCAAGGGACCCTGTGGACCTCAAGGACCAGACCAGTATCCTTGACTCTTTGGAATGGTGCAGATGCCAGCCACCCTAGGGGAAGACTATTTATTTTTAGCTCACTCAGGAAATAGATGAGCCAGCAGCCTTTACAGTCTTAACACCTATTGTCTCTACTGTCTAGAGTACTTTCCCTTTGTACTTCAAGCCTGGTTGGATTTTTTTATCACCTGATCTGTTCCAACCTCCTTGTCTTAGAAGATAGGTAACTCCTTTTCTTTCTTTGAGAAGTCACACTTCTCACTTTCTATGAAATTGTTCACCTATTCCTTTGTGACTGCTTACATTTGGACTTCAGTTTTTTAAAGATTTTCTTCTTTCTTTTTTTTCCTTTGATTTTTCAAGACAGAATTTCTCTGTGAAACAGTCCTAGCTTTCCTGGAACTCACTTTGTAGACCAGACTAGCCTCGAACTCACAGAGATCCGACTTCCTCTGCCTCCCAAGCACTGGGATTAAAGGTGTGCACTACCACCGCCCGGCAAGATTTATTTCTTATTTTTATGTGTTTAAGTATTTTGCCTTCATATATGTATGTGCACCGTGTGTGTGCCTGGTGCCCACCAAAACCAAAAGAGAGAGCTGGATCCCCAGGTGCTGGGGAATCCAGGTCCTCAACCAGTGTTTTCAACTCTTTCTAGGCGCCTGCACCCCCCCCCTTTTTAAAGATTTATTTATTTATCATGTATACAGTGTTCTGCCAGAAGAGAGCACCAGCTCTCATTATAGATCATTGTGAGCCACCATGATTGATGGGAGTTGAACTCAGGACTCTGGAAAAGCAGCCAGTGCTTTTAACCGCTGAGTCGTCTCTCCATCCTCTTCAGCCTCTTTTTTTTTTTTTAAGATTTATTTATTTATTATGTATACAGTATTCTAAGTATTCTGTCTGCATGTATGCCTGCAGGCCAGAAAAGGGCACCAGATCTCATTACAGATGGCTGTGAGCCACCATATGGTTGCTGGGAATTGAACTCAGGACCTTTGGAAGAGCAGGCAGTGCTCTTAACCACTGAGCCATCTCTCCAGCCCTTCAGCCTCTTTTTTTAAAAAGGTCCTGTTTCATGCAGTCCAGGCTGACTCCAGACCCTCTATGTTGTTGAAGCTGACCATGAACTTCTAGTCCTGCCCCTTCCTCCCAAGTGTTGGGATTATAAGTATGTGCCATCATGCTTGGTTCATAGAGTGCTAGGCGTGGAGCCCAAGAGTTCATACATGTTAGGCAAGCGCCCTATGAACTGAGCTGCATTCCTGTTCCCTGTAAATTTTTAAGATTTATTTATTTATTTATTATGTATATAGTATTCTCAGTATTCTGTCTGCACATATGCCTGCAGGCCAGAAGAGGGCACCAGATCTCATTACAGATGGCTGTGAGCCACCATATGGTTGCTGGGAATTGAACTCGGGATGCTAGAGAGAGGAAGAGCTGTAGTATGTCGATATGTTGGGGAAGCACGTTTGTCACAGAGAATCCGTGCCTGTCAGAGGATAACTCTGTGGGGTCATTTCTCTCTAATTTACACAGGTTCCAGGAATCAAACTTAGGTTTTGGGGCTTGTGTGGCAAATGCTCTTACCCACTCAGCTACCTTGCTGGCCTCTGGTTTTGTTTGTTTTTAAATGTTTTATCTTATTATTCTAGACTTTATTTTATGTATGCGGATACGGATGGGTGTTTTGCCTACATGTATGTCTGTGCACCACATACATACAGTGTTCATGGAAATCAGAAGAGGGTGTTAGATTCCCTGGTACTGGAATTATAGATGGTTATGAGCCACCATATGTGTGCTGGAACTGAACTTAAATCCCCGGGAAGAGCAAGAAGTGTTCCTATCCGATGAGCCATCTCTCTCTCTAGCCCTCTTTTTTGCCTTTTTGAACAAGGTCTCTGTGATCCAGGCTGGCCTGTGGCTCACTGTGTAGTTCAGACTAGCCTCAGATTTGTGGTGTTCCTTCAGTACCAGCCTCTCAAAAGCTGAGATTACATTCCTGAGACACCATGCTTGGCTTCGAGTGTGGAATTTAAGGCTAATATAGCACCAGTGCACTTCCTGGAGTGGAGGCCGGAGCCACCCAAAGCTGTTGGTGCTTCCTATGTTGTCACTGAGCTCTCGAGATGGGGGAGAGGGAGGCTACGGGTTTCTGAATGGGGGTTATCAGTTTTGGTAATTGCCACTGACTTAAGGGGCTTGGGCTGAAAATATAATCAGAAAAGAACAAAACTAGATATACCAGAAGTAAATATAAATTTGAAACCTTTCATTAAAACTCAAAAGCGTTAGACTGGAGAGATGGCTCAGAGGTTAAGACACTGGCTGCTCCTCCTAGAGGTCCTGTGTTCAATTCCCAGCAACCACATGGTGGCTCACAACCATCTGTAATGAAAGCTGTGTATACATAATAAACAAACAAACAAACAAATAAATAAATCTTAAAAAAAATAGAACAACTCAAAGTGTCACTGGGCGGTGGTTAATCCCAGCACTTGGGAGGCAGAGGCAGGGGGATCTCTGAGTTCAAGGGCAGCCTGTTCTACAGAGAGTTTCAGGACAGCCAGGGCTACACAGAGAAACCCTGTCTGGAAAAAACAAAAACAAAGAACAACTAAAAATGTTGACAGCGCCAGTTGCAGCATGAACCCTATGACTTGGTGAGAGATGTGGGGGGACTAAGGAAGGTAACGCCATCTTCAGATTTATTCCCAAGCACAGAGCTGCACTCTGGGAAGTAGCACTCTCTCTGGCGTGGTCCCAGCAGATGACCTAGTCTCAGTTCTGGTGCTCCCTTGCAGGCAGACACAGACTATCACAGAGCCCACACCTGCTCCCCAGGACTGAGGCTGTTTAGTCCAGGCCAAAAGACAAGGAAGCTCATGAAAGCTATTTTCAAGCATCCCGTGTGGCATTGCAAGCAAAACTTGGTCAAAGTTTGAAGATAAAACTTTTTTTTTTCTTCTGAGACAGACTCTCACTATGTAGTCCTGGCTGCCCCAGAATTCTGTATGAACAAACTCACAGAGATCTTCCTGCTTCTCCCTCTTGTCTGCTGAGATTAAAGGCATGCATCACCATGCTGGGTCCAATAAAACTAAATTTAAAAATGTATTTTTTTACGTATATGTGTATGGTCTATACACCATGTACATGCCATGGAGGACAGAAAGGGCCTCAGAACTTCTTGAACTGGGGTTAAGGACAGTTGTGAGCTGCCATGTGGGTGGTGGGAATCGAACCCAGGGCCTTTGGATGAGCAGCCAGTGCTCTTAACCACTGAGCCATTTCTCCAGCCTTCAATAAAACTCTTTAACTAAATATGTTCATTTGGGGGTCAGGCACGTCTTTAACCCAGCACTCAGGAGGCAGAGGCAGGCAGATCTCTGAGTGTTCGAGACCATACAGAGTGAGTTCCAGGACAGCCAGGGATATGTAGAGAGATCCTGTCTCAGAAAAGCCAAACAAAAATATGCCATAGGACTCACTGTAGTAGTGCGAGGGAGGCAGAGGCAAGTGGTTGTCTATGAGTTTGGGCCTAGCCTAGACTACACAGAGAGTTCCAAGCCAACCAGGACTACATAATCAGATCCTGCCCCCCCCCCCCATGTTCAGTTAGAGTAAACTGACTCAGAAAGGAGATAGAGGGCTGGGAGATGACTCAGGGTTAGGGAGGGTGTAGGTTGGATTCCTAATACCCACATGGCTCACAACCATCTGTAATGCTAGATCCAGGAGATCTGTTTTCTCTTCTGACCTCTGTGGGCTCCTGCATACATGTAATGCACATACGTATACTCAAGCACATACACACAAACATGTACAATTAAGTAAAGTCATAAACTTTTTGAAAGCAAGAAAATAGATGTGTATGAGGAAAACTAACAGCTGCTTGGTGCCATGGAAGGAAGGAAGTGCCGGCTGTCTGCAGGGCACTTTCCAGGTGCCATGGAAGGAAGTGCTGGCTGTCTCCAGGGTACTTTCCAGGTGCCATGGAAGGAAGTGCCGGCTGTCTCCAGGGCATGTTCCAGTTTCCATTTCTGTTGTTTACTTTTTTTTTTTTAAATGAAGTCATTAGGGTGAATCCTGGTCCAATAAAACTGGTATCCTTTTTATTTTTATTTATTTTTTCCATGATATTTATTGAGCTCTACATTTTCTCTGCTCTCCTCCCTGCCTCTTCTCTCCCTCCTTCAACCCTCCCCACAAGGTCCCCATGCTCCCAATTTATTCAGGAGATCTTGTCTTTTTATACTTTCTACTTCCCACGTAGATTAGATCTATGTAAGTCTCTCTTAGTGTCCGTATTGCTGTCTAAATTCTCTGGAATTGTGGTTTGTAGGCTGGTTTTCTTTGCCTTATGTTTAAAAACCACCTATGAGTGAGTACATGTGATAACTGTCTTTCTGTGTCTGGGTTATTTCACCCAAAATAATGCTTTCTAGTTCCATCCATTTTCCTGTAAAAT